>PVJO010004513.1:0-109031 GCA_004026905.1 Hystrix cristata | reverse complement strand
TGTTTCTAGGTTTCAGGAAATAGAGTCTGAGGACCTATTCCATGCTTTTGTTCTAATACATTTATATTTCTCCTCTCTAGTATCAATCTGCTAGTCACATCTGATTTTGAGAAAAAGCAAATACTACCTTATACTTTCTGAACCAAGAGGAATACACATTTTACTTCTGTGTATTTACCAAATCTGGTTACACTTTGGATCCTGAAAAGTCACATTGAAAAATATTTGGTAGTGTGTTATAATAGGCAAGCAATTTATCCTTTGAAACAATAGGTTACAAAAATATTCAAATTTCCAAGAATTGCAAGAGACTTTAGATATGGGTTTCTCCATTCTAAGATTATATGGTTATATGGAGTATTTAGATTGATATTTGCTGTTTAATATTAATTCTTCATTTGTTTGCAGCTAAATAAGCCTCATAATATTCTTCTTAAAATAGAATGCAATTTATAATTTGGCAGCATTTTTTTTAATTTTTTATTTTTACCAAGAACATGTAATGGTACATTGTATACATAATGATCATAATCAACATGGTTATTTTGTACCTGTACGTGATACATCTTGGTTTTCCCCTCTCTTCCCCCTCCTCCCCTCCCCTCTCTTCCATTCACCCACCCCTCCCTATTTGCAACAAGTGTAGTTACACTTTACCATTTTTTCCCCTTTCATCTACACAATGGAGTACTACACCGCCATAAAAAAGGATAAACTAGAGTCATTTGTATGTAAATGGATGTTCCTTGAGAACATACTATTAAGTGAAATAAATCAGACACTTATCAGTACACATCAAATTGTTTCTCTGATATGAGAAACCATAAGTGTAAATGAGGACAAAGGACATAGCTATTATGTTAAAAAAAAAAAAAGAGAGAGATAGTATTCAAAAGAGAGGAGAACTAGATAGGGAAAAGGGGGATAAAGAAGAAGGTTAAAAGAATTTGGCAGCATTTAGTAACAAAGCTTTGAATTTAATGTGGACAGATATAAATCTCAAGAGCATGGCTTAGAAGGAGTGCTTGATAGTCTTCTTCCTTATTTTTCCTCCTGTTATTCTAAGTGGGTAAGAGTTTTCTTAATTGGAGTAGGCCCAGTACATAAAAAACCATCTTCACTCCATGTATTATTGATTTCTAAAGGTCTGACCTCTCGTACTTTTTGAAATCATAGATTAACCTTGTTGCCTGAAAGAGAATTTCAGCATTTTCTAAAGTGACCAGAGTAGCAAGAATAAAATGGCCCCTGATGGTAACCTGTGGCTCTGAGAGAATGCTTGGTTTGATAAAAGGGAAAAAAAATTTCTCATTTGAGACAGAGAGAGAGAGAGAGAGAGAGAGAGAGAGAGAGAGAGAGAGAGCTCAGTACGTTCTTTCAAACAGCCCCCTTTTCACCATAGAGTATGAGAAGGCCAAGGCCACATAAGTCATTACTTCTCTCTACACTGTCAGTTGTTCAAAGTCATAATCCTGTTCCAATAAAAATTACTTCTCTATTTCAGTCAAATTAGAGAGAATAATAGTTAAAAGAAAAGCTTTTTATTGCATGCTGTGATATCTAAGGCAGTCATCGAACCAGCAAATGCTCTGACCTGACATAATAGTTATCATTTTAGTGGCTTTAACCAATTTGGTCATAATTCCTGGGAAGATAGTTTCTCAAATAAAGAGTTCTTGGGCTTGGAGTCTGTAGCACAATCTTTTATGAATCAGCTTTGACATATCTACAGCTTACACCAGCTTTTTCAGATCTCAGACATGGCATCTATATTGTTTAGAAATTGATTTTTTTTTTTTTTTTTGGTGCTAGGGATGGAACTCAGGGCCTTATACTTTCTAAACAAGTGCTCTACCACTGAACTAAATCCCCAACCTCTTAGAAATTGATTCTTGTTCTTCTTTTAATTCTAAAATGAAAGAAGCCTGAAAAAACTTTTCCCACTTGGGAGAAGAAATGGGAGAGAGAAAGAAAAACTCCTTTTTACTCTAGTTTTACGATTTTATATATATGAATTCCAATGAAGCCTATCCTTATTATAAACTTTATAGCATAAACTTCTAAATTTCATTTAATACACATCTCAAAGGGCTGTATGTGAAGTAAATTCAGTAATGCAAAGTGAAGTCAGAAAAGAAGGCTTGATGAAGTGCAGGTACCCGAAACTCTTATTTCCTGTACACCTTTTCCCTCTAATACCTCATTTTTCTTGGCTGCCTAAGAACTTAACTTCACCTCTTCTTGCTCCTCTCATTCTACCTCCCTCATGCTAATCTCTTTTCCTATTCAGAACATTTTCTCATGTTTTTTCTCTCTGCCTAAAATATCCTATTCTTCATTTCATGTCTCCACCTAAATTTTACCTCTCAGAAAGGTTTCTGGTCATTCTGTCTAGAGAGTCCCTATTCTTTTCCAGAATAGCATCCATGTGTTCTCCTTTGTTACTACTTCATTTTAAATATACATATATATTTAAAAGGTGTTTTAGTTACTTTTCTCTCGTTGTTGGGACAGAATACCTGACACCCAAAGTTAGGGGAAGAAAGGTTTATTAGCTCACAGTCTGCAGAGGTTTCAGTCTATAGTCCGCTGGGTCCGAGGCGGCGGGGCTGGCGTGCAGACCGGCGGCCGGCCGCAAAGTACAGTCAGGAAAATGCAAGGAATGTATGCAAATCAGCAATGCAAACAAGCAGCTAATTAGCCTCTTCCTATATCTGTATCTAGGCTACCTGCCCCCAGGGCAGCCCACACTCTAGATCCAGCTATTTCTCACCACATGAGGCTTTGGGGGGACATCTAGACACAAACCATAACAAAAGGGAAGGAGTTAAATGATTGTTTATGGCATCTGTGCCTTCTTCTTTGGATTATAAACCAGTGAATTTCAGTAGAGGCTACGTTTTACAATAGCAGGAGAACATTAAAACACCACTGATGCTTGAGCCTCAATGGCCAGAAATTCTCAGTGGGCAGTCTCCGGCGAGCCCGGGTGTCACGGTTGTTCTGAGTCACAGGAGAGGTGAGCAACTCTGGTCTGAGCTCAGGGCACCTCTTCCTGGCTTTCCTGCCATGTGTAACCGCTGACTAGCACAGGAAGGGCCAGAGTTGGCCATTGATGAGGTGTGAGTGTTTGAATTAATGTCTGGCTTATTGCTGGCATTCTAGTAGCTTCATTTGCCAAAGTATTACATGGAATGACAGAACTCTTTTCAACAATACTCTAAGAGTAGTACTCACTAGTGTGATAACTCTTCTGTGCTTCAAAATAAGATATGAGTCCTGGTTTCTCCTTCCAGTGTTAAAAACAAGATATTTTCCTTCTGTCTTTTACTGAAAAGAATGTTTTGAGAATGTGTCCTTGTGTTTAGAAAACATAACCGTAACCCTTGTGTGTGAATCATTTCTCTTATCTATCAGAATCTATCACTAATGTTGTAAATCAATATGACTATCATAGGGAGGGAAGCAATCCCTGCTTGTTACAACTAAAATGAATGATTTTCATATTAAATATGTAAACTTCCTATTTTACAAAAATATATTTTATTTTGAACTATTATCTGTATTTTTTGTGCACAATTTTTTTCAAAACCTGTGATTTTGTTGTACTCTAGGTCCAGATTTGTTAAGGCAAGTGTGGTATTTGTCTCTGAATTTAAGTGGAGATGAGAAAAATAATTTAAAAACCCTTAATAATCAAAAGAATAGCATTTGATATATATTTATAGAAACAAATTAATGCAAGAATCCATCATGAGCAAAATATCAACTTTTTTTTTTTTTTTTTTTTGCTCCAGGGATCGAACTCAGGGCCTTGTGCTTGCAAGGCAAGCTCTGTAACCACTGAGCTAAATCCCCAGCCCTTTTTTCTAGAATATTATAATTAGTAAAATGTTTAAGTACATAATTTTATGCTTAATATTTTGTTTATAACAAAACAGAATTTATCATAATTTTACTTCAGCTGAGGCTAATTAAAATTATTTTAGACTATCTCTTGGTCAAGAAAAATTGACAGCATGTCCATATTTTTCCACTCACATGGGATTAGTAAAGAAGTAGATTTTAGAAAGATGATTTGTGAATTTACTTCCGTTTGACCCATAGTACCTGTAATATCTTCACAAAGCACTCTGACTTACATAATAACTATTTTATTCATAACTTCCCCAAAAGTAAATATATGACACTATTAAGTCTAATTCAAATCCTAGACAAAAGATGAAAATCAGACAAAGATGGTTATTATATATTTATAATGAAAATTTGACATTTATATTCTTTTAAATGTCATATAGTACCAACATAAATGTGCAAAAATGCAAGAATATCATTCCAAACCATAGCTGTAAGATTAACACCTTAATATTGGTATAAGAGAGAACATTTTAATATGAGAAAATTGTAATAATAGGAAAGACTATATTTATTGGTTAGATATCAACTTGGCCAATGTTTAAAACATACAGTAATTTTTAAAGCAAAAATTGTAAAAGTTATTCCCTTATGGCAAACAATAAGAACCCACTGACGTCTTTTTTATTTGTTTTGTTTTGTTTTTTTGGGACAGGGTATCACTATGTAGTTCAAAAAGGCCTTGAACTCACAGTGATCCTCTTGCCTCTGCCTCTACCATGCTGAGATTACAGGCATGTGCCACCACACTTGGCCAGAAATAATATTTTAAGCAAAAAGTAAAATCAGAAATTGTAGCCTAAATTTGCCAAAAAGGTCCTTATAAGCAGTCAGTGTTTATTCCACCTTAAAATCTGTGAAAGAAAGGAGAAGAGTTGTGAGTCTCTAATTAGAAATACAGCCAAGAAATGAGCAAAACATCTAGGGTGTGATGTCAAGTCTGCCAGAAGTTCTGGAATATTTTATAAATTATAACAAGAATAAGTTTACAAAAGTCAGTAATGAAAATATACCAAATTGTAGTGGATGTCATTCTTCATAATAGTTGCCAATATTTAATTTTAAAAAGTTTGAGATAAGAACAATGAAACTGAGAGAAAAACTAAGAGAAAAAAAACAGTTCTTTCCTACTATCACTTCATCATCAGAATTGCAATATGCTATTGATTTTAAACTCCTTCCTTCCATTTGGGAGTCTTCTAATTAGACAACTAAAGAATACATGACAACAAAAAGAAATTGCTATGGAAAATTTTATTCATCCTAATTTGGATTATGTGGATTCAACTTCGAGATGAAATCTCTGTATTGTGTTTCGTTACCCTAGAAAAATTCCATGATATCCCAAAATACTTTCTAAATTGATCCTTTTGTGTATGTGTTTTTTAACATATTTTATGTATTTTATCACTCTACTTATCTACCTATAAACAAACTATCATCACAATCTAGAAAATAAAAACAAGGGAAAACGTTTTATGTGACCATCTTTTTAAAGGGGGTATAAAACTGTAAATGGGTTTCACAGCAATTCAGCAACTGCAAATTACAATGAATAATAAATGAACATGAGGCTGGCTCATTAGGATGGTTCTCGACAAGAGCAATATTTTATAGACTTGGAAATACTCATGCCTGTAAAATCATTTAGCTGTTGTTCCTACAATTTAAATAATGTCATACTATATTCTCACTAATAAACGCCTTATAGCTCAGAATCATGTCTGGAGGTGAAAGGTAAACTGTTTTATGCTAGGAATTTGCAATGTCTTAAAAAACAAAACCATATTGAGCCAGAGGTACAACCAGAAACTATCAAAGAGCTGGCCATTAGGCTTCCGTCTCACTTTGAAGATTGATTTCACTGGTGCTAGGAGCATCAGAACAGCAAGTAAACGCCTTTGCTACTTTCCATTCCCGCTGTTTACCCTTGAAGATCTATTAATGTTCCCTTGTAGCCTTCAGGCATTCCACAGACATGACAGGAGAGCTCTTCATTATCTACTTTTAGCCTCCAGAGCTGCACATGATAAAACTTCACTTCAAACTTGAAGCATCAGCAAACTTGTTAAGTCCTTTGGAAAGCAGCATTACTTGCCTGACCTGGGGAGTCTCGTCATGTGAGACTGATTGCTGTGCTGCTTGCTGGGCTAGTAAGAAAACCTGAGCATTTAGCACAAGATGTTATTCCAAAATCATAGCAGGAAGCAGGTAGAAATATTTGGGGAGAATTTGGAGATTAGGACCCAGTTTTTTTTAGCTTAAAATAATATGAAAGCAAAGTCAAAAAATCTGGGACTAAATTTCTGAGATTTATACTAAGGACTTTGAAATATGTGCTTTTGGAAACTAAGTTAAAACTGTCTATAGTGTTTTGTTTTATTTATTTATTTATTTATTTATTTATTTATTTATTTATTTTTATTTATTTATATTTATTTATTTTTGTGGTGCCAGGGATCGAACTCAGGCCCTTGTGCTTACAAGGCAAGCACTCTAATCACTGAGCTAAATCCCCAGCCCCTGTCTATAGTGTTTTGATGTATGCCACCTCCACCTCCTTGGTAACTTTCTTAAACTACCAGAATTCTGGAAACTTGAACCCTAGCCATCATGTCTTTGGTAAAATTCAGTATGCCTCCAGCAGGACTATGTTATATACATATTAATACAACATCAGACAGAATAAAACATCAACCTGTTATCAACCATTAGTATTTTATTGTGTTTGTTCATCTGTTTATATAGCCATCTACTAAGGCCTGCAGGCAACTCTTGAACATGAACATTCTTTATATACATAAAAATTCAGAACTCAGACTCCAACCAGATTGTGTGCTAAGTGCCTGGGTTATCTGTCTTCCTTCCATCCCACAGCCACAGGTCTTAAAACGTTTGATCTCTGCCTGCTCATAAAAGATTACTCTATGATAATGGCTCTCACTGTCTCTTCCATAGACTCTAAAGGTTAAAGTGTAAACTGCTTAGCCAAATGCTTTCCTGCATCTAAAAGTGGCCGAGCTAGCTTGGTGCCAACTTGAGGGACCATCATTCTCAGGCTAGGCCTCGCAATCTAGAGAGTTCCCCTTTATTAAAGGAGTTTCATGTGCCAACAGTTAGAGATCACAAGAGAAGATGAAGAGCTCCAGGCCCCTTCTATCACAATATTGTGGAAAGTTTGTGTTTGTCACACTATAGAAAGCCTCTCTGAAGAGGGAGGAAGACTGTTTGAATGTGGCATGTGTGTATGTGACAGACAGGTCAAGTGAGGTTTGACTAGCGACAGTAAAACCCATCTCACATTTGCCTTATCTTCTTCTGGGGTTTTAGGACTCAATCTTAGCACTTACTAGTTCTACCCATACATTATTTATTGAATTTATGTGTCTGCAAAGCTGTTCTACAGCTGACAGAGTCTGAAAATTATCGGTGATTAACATTAATGAGCAAGAATAGTTTCAGTAGAAATTTAAAAATTCTTTGATGCCAGGCATAATAATTAGATCAGAGGGTTGGGTCTTCCAACGTCCACATTTTCTCCTTAGAAGTAAGCTTTGTCCCGTGATCTCATTTATGTGGAGAGAAGTGAGTTTTTATCCCTGTATTTGGGATCTAAACATGCTATGCCATCGAGAAGCGGTCAAGTAAACTGCTTGACATCGAAAAGCCTTTGAGACTGAATTGTACTGATAGCTCCTGAATTGTGAAATTCTGCTACAAGTAACAGACCAGTCAATTTAATACTTAAGCTACCTTCTCCCTTTTCTTTGATTTGCATCCATCTTATTAGGAAGTGACACTGTCTTATTGATTCCATGCAACCCTTGAAAGAGAAGATAAGGGGAAAAGTGAAAGTGTGACAGAGATAAGATCCTCTCAAGGTGATCTATGGATGGCGTCTAAAAGGAAGGATTGTTTCTGTCTCAGTAAATGGTGTTAAGGGACAGTGTTTATTCTGAGGTTAACGCCTTTTAGGGTTACAGTTATGTACTTGAGAATCTGTTCCGCTCCTCTTTCCTGGGTGGTAATTTAAATTCTTTGGAAAGCATGTGTCTGCTATCTTTCATGCTTCTATGTGTAAAGCAGACTAACGTGATGCTGTGGGTGATGGGTGAGAGCCATATACAACCCGTGTCAGCATCAATGGCTGTTCGCTGTTCATTACTGAGTAACTAAAATGTCAAATGAGATTTCTTATCACTAGGCTTTTCCATTTTGGTGATAATAATAGTAAGTGTGTGATCTATTTAATACACGTGACATCCTTATACGCTATATTGTTACTATCTTCGGTGTGAAATTAAAGAAATCGTTGTTTACAAAGGTTCAGTAAGTGACCAAAGAAGTATAGTAAGTAAAAGACAAACATCTGTGTGGGCTCAAATTCGTTTTATTCCCCAGCTCCCCTCACCACACTGTTCTGACCGCTGCGGGTTGTGTTTTGTTATAAACAGGGGGCACACGTTTATGCTTGAAGATTTTAAAACTCTGTTGATTATTCTATCACCTAAATTCCGGATTTCTTGAAATATTTTATATTATAAAAAATTTACTGAATCTTTCAGAAAAGGTTTGAGTGACAGGGACCAGAAGCAATAAAAGATGAATAAGAAGTTTTACACCAGGAGTGAGGCCAGATACACTGATACACTAAACAGTGACTAAAAAGGCAAAAAAAGGGGGAGGTGTTCAATTTCTAGACCTGGTAGCAGCACTTCTTAGTTATACACTCTGTGTCTTCTTTTATTGAGTTATATTTCACTTCACATCTTAAAGTCAACTATAAATTAGTAAATTGGTCAAGGAATAGGAAACTCCTTAATTTTTTCCCTTCATTTCAGGCATTTTCCTTTGTTAACATCCTCAATGATATGTTTTCATTTTATTTGTCCTTAACCTCGCTAGGTATATTATCATTGTTTTATACATTCAAACTTGACATAGATTTACCCTTTCACTCTTCCAGAATTGCCTTTCCTTATTTCATTATAAGTGCTTTCTTTTTAGACACTTTTTTCTTTTATTAATTCAACTGCATGTTTAAGATTTCTACCATATCTCACATGGCTTGGTTTTTCAATATTTGCATTATTCCAAATATGTTTGTGATACATAATGATTGCAACCATCTTGGAGAATTGGTACATATATACATCACATCTTAATTAGTTTTATTTCCCTTTCCCCTCCTAACCTTCCTCTTTCCCCTTTCCCCCAGTCCACATCCCCTTACCAGCTCCACAAACTCTACTGCCTTTTGTCTTACCATTGAAGTATTTCTATCCCCCTAGTCTTCTTGCTGGTTAGTCTATTTATTAATTTCTCAATTAGGTGGTTATACTTTTCAGTCCTAAATCATACACTTGACTATTTTAACTAATAGATTTCTGCTCTCTACTCAGATTCTCCATCACATTTTCCATTTTCTTGTAAAAATTAATCAGAATTAAAGTGCAAATCTGATAACTTTGATATCTGGATCGCCTACATCTTTGTAGTCTAAGAAATGTTTGCCTGAATTTCAGCCATTTCGTTAAATCAAAGTGAGAGGGGTTCTATATAATTGTTATAATCGTTTTGTTAGGTTTGTTTTTATATCCTATGTTCCATTCATTAGGTTAGCAAAAGAGTGTAGGTAGGTTAACTTAATCTGGAATTTGACAGATGGAAAGCCGAATTTTAGTTATATAAGAGATTACCCCCCACCCCGCCACCATCAGCAGGTAAAATCTTTCAGAAATCGTAGCAGACAGGCTGTGCTGTTCATGTTCACTGTATGCTCAGCCTGGATGCCATATTCTCTTCCAGCTCCACATCATTGCTAAACGCTCTGCTCATTGTCTTCATTTCTTGGCCACAGTTTAAGAAACAGCACATACCTCCAAGATAGCGAAGGAGAGCAGTGTCAGCAGACTCACTGTTCTGCAATGCATTCATGCCCCAGTTTTCACTACACGAAAGTGTTGGTGTTTTCAAACAGACTTTTAAAAATTCTTCCAGCTTCTCCGGTTATTCTCCCTGGGAGGGTAACACACATCCTGACTCAAGGGAGGGTGCCGGGGTTAGAAGCAGGAGACTTCTTTGTTTGAAAAACACGTTCACTTACATTTTTCTCTCTTGTGATCATAAAAAGTTTCCTTTTCTATATTTACCTATTTCATATCTATAGAAATTCTTGTGGTAATTGGGACTGACTAGGCAATTCAGTTCTTTCATGAAAAAATTAATCAAGAATTCAAGTATTATTTATTTTTATTCAATTTTGTTGAGTTGTTGATCTAAAATACAAATGAATTAAATTTTATTTATACATACATCTATTTCTGAATATTAGATTCTCTGGAACTGTTTTCCAATTCTTGCTTGGGCTTCATGCTTTTATTGTCACATAACATCAAAATGCAGCTTAATGTAAAAGCATACAGTGCCCCGTATGATGGCTTTTATTTGTAGCATGTGTCTGAATATAGTTAATTTTAGTAATATGGGAAGTTTGAAGTCATTGTTTATTTCAAATTTGTTTTATTAGAAATTTTATACTAACCTGAATGTTTTGTTATTTCTTACTTTAATTGTAACTGTGTAGTAACCTTTGTAGTTTTAGTACAGCTAATCTTTTAAACAGGTGAGATATTGCATTAGGCCAATAATCACATTTCTCTTTAAGAACATAGTATGTCCAGTGCCTACCACAGTATTTAGAAGATAGCCATTATTTATTTTTTCAAAGCTGAAATAAACGCATAGATTTTCATAGGAAAAAGTGGCTTGCTTTCTACACTTGTGCTTTGTGTCTGAAAGCATATGAATTTCAGTCTATCCTGATAAAAAGTTCTCTTTTGTAAATCAGTGTACATTGATTATCTCAGCTTCCCAAATTTAAATGTGAACACAAGTTACCTAGGGGCACTGTAAAAATGTAAATTTTTATCACTATTTTTAGTTTTTTAATGTAAAATTTTAAACAGTAAGTCTGAAGTCAGGTCTGAGGTTGTGAGTTTCTAATAATTTCCCAGGAATTGTCCAGATTTCTGGCCTCTGGATCTAGAAAAGATCTAGAATAGTTTCTTAGACAGGGCTTGTAGCAGAATTTATATTTTAATTAAACTAAGGTATCGTATTCATTAAAAAAGATTTCACTTCACTAGTGTACTAGCAGTGATAAATTTTTCTAATTAGGCCATGGGATTTTTAAATTCATTTTAATGCATTCATTAAACTAGAATTTATGGAATATAATTATTATATAATCAGTACTATCCTAAACATTGGAGATAGAAAAATAACAAGAATTTATAAACCTTCAAGGTACTAATAATATAATGAGAAGGAAAAATACGAACAGAAAATTGCAACACAATAAGTGCAAAAGGAGAGATCCATTTGAAGAAAATAGTAATAGAAGGCAAATGTGGTTAAAGAACCATATTAGGAGGGAGTGAACTACAAATAAATTTGGAGAGCGAGGTACAGGTCAGATCATGGTCTGATTTACAGGCTGTACTAAAAATCTTTACTCTAACCTAAAAGCAATGGAGAGGTATCACTAGTTCTATAAGCAAGAGGTGACATGAATAGATTTGCATGTGGAAAACAGTTCTCTGGCTGCTCAGTATGAGAACAGATTAGAGCTGGATGAGCAGATTGCAATTTTAGAATCCAAGGTGAAAGTATAGATTGCTTAGATGCCTTATAGTACATAAATGATCTTCTGTAACCAGAAGGATTATTACTGGGTTCTAAGTTACTCATGACCAAGCATCTACATAATAAATGACAAAGAAATAATATGACAAAGAGATAATAACTGGAAAATCTGGAAGTGAATGAAAAACAAGTATTTTAATATTTGGTTAATCTCAAAACTCAAAACACATTATATATTTTTCTTTGAGAATTATCTTCAGAAAGTGCAGCCTAAGTCCCAAGAAATATACCCACACCTGACAATACTACTCCTTTTTTTCATTCCTTTTAGCTATATATATTGAATTCTCTTCAGAATCTTAAAATACAACCCAATACATCTTGCACGGACTCCTTTCCTTTTTATGAGAAGCAAAAATTACCACGTATTCTAAGAGCTACAGATAGATAAGTCAGAGATAAAGGAATTCCCATACCAATAGCCGGTGCTTTACAATTCCTTATATCATGAGAACTGCAAGAAATCAAAGAATATTAAGACCAGAATTTTGATGGTGTAAAATTCTGAAAATCTGCCTATTCACAGATAAAAAAAAAAAATTCAGCCTTTGGAAAAATGAGTAAAGAGCCTCCAAGTGATTGAGATTTCCTTTGAGAACCGTGAATTGCAAATCTTAAGGGCAGTGTTTGTCACATGGAGAAATCAGGATGTTTCAGGCATGAGGGCAATTATGAAAATGTAACACACCCTTAGAGAGACATCGTGACATGAAAGAAAATGTCATTGAAATAATGAGTCAACCATTAACACCATCAGAGTGAAAGAAGACCTATAAAAGGAAAATCATTTGAATTCCATCACTTCTTGCAGTCATCTGGTCACAAGCCTATTAGCAAGTGACAAACACGTCTAAAATAAAATGCACATGATAGACACACATCCCTCTGATGGCAGTCTCTGTGAAGGGAAAATAAACTGCTAGAAAAATGATAGTTTTCAAAGTTGTTTTCATTTTCAATAATCATGTTTGGCTCTTAGAAATAATCACACTTTACCTTTTAATTGTCCAATGTGTTTGAGTAGGTCCTTGAGTCTTTGATTAATTTTAAGCATAAATCCTTAACCTACATATTCAATTTTCAAATGAGCTCTACAATTAGCCCTACAACTGTTACATTTTAATGATGGACTCAGTGACCACTGGTCCCTTGTTGATGCTGGCAGGGTGGCCATACCATCTGGTATATGGTTGTCTTTTTTCTTTCATTTGTTTTTGTTTTGAAACAGGAACTCACTGTGTAGTTCAGGATGGCCTTGAACTTACTATATAGTCCAGGCTGGCCTTGAACTCATGGCAACTCCTCTCACCCCAGCTTCCTGAGCGCTGGGATTACAGGTGTGCGTCACTATACCTGGTCTTGGTTTTAATTTTTGTCATATTCTGAGTGTTTATAGCTAGATACTCTATTTCCTGGCCTTGAAATAATGATGGCCATATGTCACTTTGGGGAGAAGGTACGTGTACTCAACACAATTTGTTTTTTTAAATCCCCTTTACCTTCCCATCCTCCTCCCTCCCTGGGTCTCTAAATCCCTTTTCCCCAATTTCACTCTCATTATTATTATTCTTGGCTCATATTTATGATGTATAGTGTTTACATTCATTATGGATATTTGGTACCTGTACATGGCACATCTTAATTCTTCCTATTTCCCTTTCCCTTCTTCCTGTCTCCTCACCCTCAGTCTCCTCGACCTCTTCCCCTCTGCAAAGGTTCTGTTCCCTTGTTTCACTCTACCCATTCTTTATTTTACTTTGCATTTGTAGTTTGCCTTACTCAACTGAGAGAAACCATATAATAGTTGAGCTTGTATTTCTGGTTTATTTCACTTAGCATTATATTCTCCATTTCCTACAAAGTCTAGAATTTATCCTTCTTTATAGCCAGTAGTATACCATTATGTATAGATACCACATTTTCTTTATCCAGTCATCTGTTGATGGGCTGTTCCAGGATTTAGCTATTATGAATTGTGCTGCTATAAACATTGCTATGTGTCTATCACTGTAATACAATATCTTTCACTCTGCTCTGTATGAAGACACCTAGGAGGTGAATAGCTGAGTCCTATGGAATTTCTAATTTTAGTTCTTTGAGAAACATCTGTACTCATTTACATCCCCACCAACAGTATGGGAGGGTTCATTTTTCACCACGCACACGGTGACAATTGTGATTTTTTGATTTCTTGATAATTGTCATTCTTTCTATTTTGAGATGAAAAATTAAGAATCACACATTCTACAATAAATAGTAATTTCTATCATAATTTAGTGAATTATTTATGGAACCTGAGAGCACTTTTTAATTTATTAAAGTGTGAGAAATGGAGTCCCACTGCGAGATGTTTATTTGAATTAAAGACTCCTGGCATAGATAAGACAGGAGACCAGGGTTTCACCCCGGCCTGGATAATGATGGTGTAACCTGCATTTAACATTTGACTATCTTAAGATCTCAGCTAGAAAGTCTTGCATTATTCATCACTAATGTGTCCATCACCTTTTATATTTCACAATTTCCATGAATGTGCAACTGTCAGCTTCCCTATTCCTTATCTAACCATCTGCCTTAGTTGATTCTCTATTATTTTCTTGGAACCAACTGCTCAGTAAGACATGTGCACAAATGTCATGAGTTAATTTCAATGTATATATATTGTCTTTATTTTTTTAAAAAATTTAGTACATATTTGTAGTACGTGCAATTTACAGTCATCTTGGGAAGTGAGTACATGCACATGATACATCTTGTTTCTATTTCTAATCCCCTTGTCTTTCCCTCTCTCCTTCCTCCCTCTCCTCTAACTCCCTTTCCTCATTTTTATTTTTGTAAATATTATTTATTACAGCTCATGTTTATGACATATAATGTTTACATTCATTGAGGTTATTGGGTTCCTGTATATTGATTCCTTAATAGGAGATTGACTCAAGCAAAAGAAATATTATATCTACACGTGTCTGCAAGAAGACCAGTAATGTGTCTTGAAGTATAGATTGGCCACCTAAACTGTCATTATAATATGATTTTTTATCATGGCTATTTAATACTTGCAGAATTTATCACACACAGAAACTTAATATTCAAGGAGAAATTTATGCCCAAACACAGAATGAACATACATGAAAACAAAAATCAGAAGATGGATATTCATTACTGACTTCCTGGTTTCAAATAAGATCTTACTGCTTCAGGCTAAAAGATTTTTGCTAGTTAACAATGAAGTGTAGTGTCCACAGTTATTAAAGGATAATTAATATAATTATATGCCTTTTCAACACTGCTTTTGGGTGACTTTCTTTAATGATAAAACTGGTTATCTGATTTCTTTGGTAGAGGGCACATTTTTGCATCAGAATTAGAAATACTTAGTATTCAGCAAATTCAGTTACGCCTTTGCATTGTATAATTTAATTTAGGACTTTCTTACATGTGCTATATTTTCCAATTAAAGTTATTTTCTGAAAAATACTAGTTAATCCCATTCTAAAGAAATTTTCCTATCTATGTATTGTATAAAATACCATAAATTTTACAATTCTAGTTCCTAGAAATAAGGTTATTAATTTTCACAGACTACTTTTAAGAGGCGATACATCTTAACATTGAATTGCCACACATAATACTTTGGGTCATACTTGTCCATCCACTGAATGTTATGTTCAGTTATTAGAGTAAGTACACAGATGTCAACCTAGCTATAATATCACATGGTGATGAATATTTTTACAATAATAATCAGTGGCCTATTCATTTAGGTGAATGTAGAAAAGAAATTTGATTGTATCGCATTTTAAAATGAACTTATTCTGAGACACAAAAAATAAGGTAAGTGTACTCAGCATCTTTGGTGCTTATTTTAGAGCACCGATGATAGGTTTTCTTGGCACAGTCGTACTATGAACTGGACTTCAGCCAGTCCTGTAATTGTACTTGTTGAAAAGGTAACACTCTGTATTTTATGTACAGAACTGATCACAAGCTGACCTACTAAAAACACAATCAAAGCACTTGGAGTGGTTTTCATTGTCGCTCTCAAGCCTTGCAGCCTTTAGAATAGTATTTCTTGGAGGAAATGGCTATGAACAAATCACTCTGGGAAAAGCCCTTAAAAATCAAACAACTTGGGATAACATACATCCCTCTGCTACTAAATAATGATGAACTATGAGTACTGTCTTTGTTCTGAATTAGCATTGCCTTTTGAATTCTCAGAATTTGAATCAATAAAATAACGACAAATAAAATCAAGAAATGAAGTAAAATAACTATAAAATGATCAGTAAAACAACAATTAAAGATAGTTAAAAGCTAGCAGACAGGGTTGTTATGAGACTCAAATGGCAGAATTCATGCACAAGAGTACAGCATCTTTTACAGAATAAATACACAATAAATGCCAGACTAAACTCATGCTTGTAGTAAATCAGTTGAGAAGATCCCACTGAAAAACTAAGCAAACCCTCAACTCCTCTGGGAAATTGCAGCATTTACATTCAAAACTTTAACTGATCCTCTACCGATTACTTTTCTATTATCTTATAATTTCAATATAATGTTTAATTTTATAAAATTCACTTGACTTTTATCTATCATAAAAATAATGTAGAAATTCTAATAGATATTTCCAAGTCACTAGTGATAGAAGTTATTACCCTAAAACATACACTCGATTTTCTAGGACATGTGGAGTTTGGGAGGATTAGTTGGGCACTGCAAAGTTAATTTCACTTTCAGATGATATATTTTGGTAGGAAAACCCATTTATAGTTAAAAGATGTATTTGTAGACATTCATATACATATCAGCTAACATACTGGAAATATATTTCAGGTTCTTGAATTATTTACTTTTGTTATCTTTTATAATTACACCATTTTGGAGATACAAACTGTATAGAGGTTATACAAATATTCAGCAATGTATACAGCCAAGCTAACCAAGAAAGAAAGCTTTACTGTCTCTTGTAAAGAAGTCACCCTTCTCAGGTGTCTGAGCGTGTAACAGTAGCTCTTTAGGAAGCTACTGAATTCACTCTTATACTTAATAATCCTAGTCAGTGAAGCCAATTCTACTCCAGTGTCAGAAAGAAAGCAGCCGACTTTTCTTTTCTCCCCCTCTTCCATTAGCCTTATTGTTATATAACTTTAGGGGAAATTTTACTTTGATCTGCTTTGTAGGAGGAGTTTATTGTATACAAAAGAGTACTAAAATTTAATGTATACCTGTAAATGATTTTGATTAAAAAAAATAAAAAGTAACAGCCATGCAGAATTTGTTAACTCAAGTATAGAGAAAAATATCCTAAAATATCAAGGAATGAAATGTGCTTCTAGATGTACAGTGAAAACATCGTAAAAGTCAAAAGTTGTCACCTTCACTTCATTGTTATATTCTATTCTGTGGAGACTTTAAATTATTGGCAAAAGCTAAATTGCAGTTCTTCAGGTACACAACTAACAATGCGACATCATCTGAAGATGAACTTAGAATATGTTATTCCTGTTAACAACCGACTTAATGTACTAGGAATTAGAACTGAGATGATAATGGTAGCATTTCTAAGTAACTCCTTCTTTCTGTGTTCATGTTTTATTTCATTTTATTTTGGGTGCTGGGGATTGAAATCCGGCCCTTGTTTTTGCTAAGCAAGCACTCTACCACTTGAGCTAAACCCCAACCCCCTTTCTGTGTTTAATAAGACAAGAAAAATCTTGTTATAATTGGCCCTTCCTTTTTACTGGACTGTCTCAAAGAAATTGCCTTTAAACTGAAGTCATTTAAGAGTTCTTTATAGCTTTCAACCTCGTTCGTGGTAACTCCCTAGAACCTTGAAACTACGTTGCTGTGTCCAGAAAGATTCTTTAAATTTAAAAGGATTATAGATACAAATATAAAATTTGTTGGTTAATGTTTGTTGTAGTTAGATACAAATATAGTTTAAGATGCATGTAAAATATATATGACAGTGAATTTACCTTTTTAGCCATGTTTAAGTGAACAATTCAGAGGCACGTTATTATGTAACTATCACCACCATCTTCAGAATTTTATCTTTAGCTCAAACTGAAACTGTGTACATCACCCAGTAATTCCCCACATCCCCATGCCCTCAAACTCTAATCACCATTCTACCTTCTTTCTCTGAATTCTAGGTAATTCATATAAACAAGATCATACAGTACTTGTCCCCTTGTGTCTTGCTTATGTTACTTAATATAATGTTTCAAGGCTTATCCGTGGTGTAACATCTGAATGTCATTCCTTTTTAAGGCTAAATTTATGCCCTTATAGTTTTGTCACATTTTATTTTTCCTTTCATCCATTGCAAGACATTTGAATTTTTCTCACCTTTCACAAAACTTTCTTAATACAAATGCATTTTTTAAATCACAGCACCTGGTACGTTGTAGGGGAGTGGTATATGTATTGAATGAATAAATAAATATGATGAAATGCAGACATAGTCAGCCTTTAACAGTTTCAACTATAAGGATTATTAGTTCATAAAATACGTCTTTGGGGACTGGGGATTTAGCTCAGTGGTTAGAGTGCTTGCCTAGCAAGCACAAGACCCTGAGTTCGATCCCTGGCACAAAAAAAAATACATCTTTGGTTTGGTGTTTTATAAGAAAAATAAAATAAACAAACAGTTCCATTGCTAGTTAGGCATGTGCCATCTCAGATCCTCTTACCTTTATTTCCAACTCGACTCCCTCCTATGCCTTCCAATTTTACACAGATTTAACTGGATTGACATGGGTTCAAACTGACTGCAACCACTGCACTCTGAACAGCCTACTTTTTCAGGACTTTTTGGACATTGTAGTGTAAGATGTCTCCAGAAAAGCCCTACGTGCTTATACATAAACCACTTCAAATTGTGAGGGGATTAATACCAATGATCACAGGCACATTCTTGATCAATAGTTACTAGGATAAAGTGAATGAATATTTTGTTTTCTCATCTGCTGGGCTATAAAATAATAGCTTCCTACTGAGAATAACTAAATTCCTTCTCTTAGTAACTTAGTTGGGAAGTGAAACATTTTATATTGAGCTCTAGCACAGCATCCCTAGAAGAATTTCAGAAGTGGGCACTGCATCAAAGAGTCTAATGATTCAGGAGTGGTGATCTGCTTCACATTCTTGTTTAACTGACTTTTGTTGTCCCTGGGAAAAGCAGAAATAACATGGGTGGATGATGGACAATGACGGCTAGTTACTGTAAACTTAGGCTCAAGTGCAGCTTTTATGAAAGATGTAGAATCTAAACTAGAATAAATCAACACAGCCATTAGTACTTAGTACACAGATACTGACCTAGCGAAGATGTTTTTCTCAATACTTATTAATAAGAAGAATCAAGAACTATTTGCTTTTACAGCAGTACACATTTCCTGTCTGACTGCACAGCCACATTAACACATCTGCCATTGTGAAGATAAAGCTGGCAGGGACCTTGAATGTCTTCACATTCTTGAGGACGTCACACTGGTCCACCATATTCACAACATCCTACCATTTGGTTTTGGCGAACAGGAAGATTTAACCTAATAACAAAGACCAGGTATCACTCCCAACACTGTGTGAAAGTCTTAACTAGATTACTGAATTAATTAGGTATAATTTCTACTTTCCACATTACTACAGGTGACAGTATTGCTATATGTTCTTTCATGATGTAACAAGAACCTCTATTTCTCAATTTTCCAGTAACATTGTCCTCACTTCCTTTAAATCCGTACTACAAGCTACATTTAGGGCCATCAGATTGCTTTTAATAGTCTCGCACACCACTCCCATATGTTAGATTTTTTGGTTGTGGCAGCATAGCTTTCCCAGGTTCTTATTTTGCAAAATTGGAAGATCTCACTCTAAAGGGAAAACCTGTACTTGAAGTGTTATATATTTGCAGATACTATGCTAGCCATCATGTTGAAAGTATGTTTGTGATTCATTGACTTTAACTGGCAGGATGAGCATATCTAAATGGTGCAAGAGGTGACTGTATGAGGAACCTCTCACATGCTACTGCAAACAAATTTGAACAGCAAGGAACAGGACTCAAAGAGGTAATTCTATTCCTTCTCTCCTGTCAATTGAATGTTCTGAAATGCATCTCATGAGGCTTCTCAGAAGGTCCCGCAGAGTCAAAACCAACTATTTACAATAGTGAACAAATTGATGATACGCATTTATATTAGCTTTCCCTGAGCTTCCTTCCCTGTTTCACTCCCTTCTTACTTTATACGCCACAGAATACCTTCTAAAATAAGCTACTTGCATGCAGACCTTTGTCTCAAGTTCTCCTTTTAGGGTACTTGAGGAAAAGAAAGCATGCTTTTACTTTGATTTGCCATATGAAGATTTCACCTACAATTTGCATCACTGTTCCCTGGAGTGGAGTGGAGATTATGACAGGACTCTCTACACCCAACTGACTTGACTTCATGTCAGACTGGTAAATATGTAAAGGTGACTCACTTTGAGATAATTATAACTAAAGATCTCTTGTTTGATATGGTTAGAAAATTTTGTGAATTCCACATTTTTGAGGAAATTGTTATATAATTCTCAGGGATATATTTACTAGATTTGATGTTGCTGCCTTAAACCAATTCTCCAAAGCAGTATATACTAACAATTTGGCATCTTTTCAAATCTGTTGTGTTTGTATATTTATAATGATCAAAAATTTCTGTCACGTATTTCACAAATATCCCGCTGCCCATCACATGTAACTCTCAAATTTTCTTTTTATTATTTTGGTTTTAGTTATTTGGAGGAGAGGTAAGAATGACTTTGTTGCTTTATAGAATTACAGTGCAACTGCTGAAATAGAGCTTTTTAATTTAAATCTTTATTAACACTATTAGTATCACATTTTCTTGCTTTGTAGTCAAAGCTCTAACAATCTCAATTTTTTCAGGTATGTTTGAGTTTGGAGAGAAACTCAGATTTATCAATCTGTTATCCCAAAGAATATATTTCTCTAAGAGATTAGTTTTGATGTTCCCTTATATAAATGGGACCTTTTTCAAAATTTGGGGACTCTTCATTATAATGCAATTACTTCTTTTTTCCTCAAATGCAGCCAGTATAAGTTTTTTTTCTTTTCTTTCTTTTTTTTTTCTCGATGCTTAATTACATCCAGTGCAACAATAGAAACATTTTATTTGAGGAGTTGATGACTTTACATTTTCCCCAGATCTATCACGTTAAATCTATTAGGTAGAATAACATAATCTTTGTTCTTCAGATCTAGTACTTAATGAAAACATAAAGTGTGATCACATGAGAAAGCAAAGTGTACACTATACAAATAATAATAAAAATAATGATAAATAATAAAATGTAATAAAATATAGCAATGTAATCTAGCAATGCTATAGGCAAGGACTTTATCATTGCCATGTTTTAAGGCAGAGTTACCTTTAAATCACACTTTCGAATATTCTTAATAGAATTATGTATCTTTATAGAAAATAAAATGTTCGTAAGTTTGCCTTTTAGCATAGTCAAAATAAATTCCTCATAAATTGAATTTATATTTGTTTAAATGCATCTCTGAAGTGGATGAAACTTCTAATGTGTTTTTGTGAATTTCTGTATTTAGAAAATTACAACATAAAAGCAATAAATGAAATATAAGATTGTGACAGTGAAAAGCCTACATTTCACAAATGTCTTATGTATCATAAACAAAAGTAATACAAAGCAAGGAGAAAATATATTGTAATGCTCATAGAAAATATTAATAGCATCAAATAAATATATTGTGGTTACAAAGATAAGTTCATGAGACTGTTCGAAAATATAAAATTCAACTGAGCAAATAATTTGTAGACGAGAACTGTTCAGAGTCATATATAATGAATATTCAATTATGACAGGAGTGGGTTTGTATCTATGTATTCATTAACAAAAAAACTATGATAATCACTGCTGATCAGGAGGTAATGATGAGGCGTAGATTTTAGCCAATTTCTTTAAAAACTCAGTGGAGCAACATGTACTTAAAATTTTCAAAATTGTCAGTCGATCCGCTTATTCACTTTAATGGCTATAACCTAAATAAGCTAAAACTGATGCATGCAGATTTTCGCAGTGTCATATAAAAATGTGAACTCTGAGAAAGACATTTTGCAGCCTTATCACCAATATTCCCCATACTAGTGATAATGAACATATGTTAAGGCGATGGGGTTAACAACATGGTTCATATTATATTATATTTCACAAATGTGGAAACCAGGACCCATAAAGGTTAAGTAATTTTTTCCAAGAAAGATCACACATGACAGGTCCTAGAATAGATTATTGTATTAGCTGTTGTAAAATCAGCTATCCCAGCCAGTGATTTCTCATTCATTTTCTCATCAGATTTAAAGAGCTTGTTCTAATTTTAAACATTTAATTTGATACTCACATAATTTCATATTAAAGTTTAATTACTTATTGAAGATGAAAACTCAGCTTAACTTTCAGTGATCTCTCCTTATCCACCAAACTGATTTGTCATTTGAGACTTATATTTTAAATTAAATTAAATTAAAACCCAAGTCAAAGAAGCTATGAGCTCTTCTTCTTTTTTTTTTTCTTTAAAAAGAAAATTTGGGGCTGGGGATTTAGCTCAGTGGTTAGAGTGCTTGCCTTGCGAGCACAAGGCCCTGAGTTCGAGCCCCAGCACCAAAAAATAAAAAAATAAAAAAAAGAAAAGAAAATTTAACCTGTTTTAGATCAGCATGTATTTAGAATTTATTCTGTATTTGTATGTTCACTGACCCAGAAGGGATCTAGTAGGCAGAACACATATTCATACTTAAGCAGTGTAAACTTGAGTGGCACAGTGTGGTAGGCATTTGGATTACCAATTTATGGGACAATTAAAGGCCATGTTTGTTTTAAACCACAGCAAAAAACTTTTGACATGATCAGGAGTCCAAAATGAGCAAAATTGTGTTTCAGGGCTGAACATAAGAGAAGGATATTATCAATTCTACAGAAATGGTTTGGTCTTTCTGGAGCCCGTAGCACACAAAGGATTGGAATTAGAGGAATAAGGATGATCTTTTGAGTCAGCATAGTCAAAGAATGGATGGACCATCAAAGAAAGCAAGCACGTTGGATTCTCCCAGTAGGACTCCAAATTTGGGTAAACCGCAGTTTCCAGATATCAAAGAAGGAGGAGAATGTGCTCATAAATTGCTGGTAGAAAGGCAAACTGATGTATCTGGGTGGGCACTCTCACAGTACTATGTGTATCAAAAGCTCGAAAATTTGCAAAGCCTTCAATCAAGTTCTTTGATCATGTACAACAGCAGATGTTTATTGTACATTCTTTATAATACTGGAAACCATTAAAACAACCTAAATGCCTACAAATAGAGCACCAATTAAATCAAGCATAGTAAACTGATAGAACAAAGCATTGTGCAACCATGTATACATCTAAATATAAAAATATGAAGAGCAAAAGAGATGAAGTAACTGCAGAGTAGGTTAATCTGTGTGTGTATCAATAGAATTATTTTACAGAATATTGTGTAGTAAAAAATAGATTTTAAGTTTGTTTAGATATATTTTAATTGCCTAGTAGGATTGCATCAAAACAAAAATACTAGTAGTTACATCTAGTTTATGGGATTTATAAGGACTTAGCTCTATTATTTAGCAATAATTTCTAATTTTATGCTGATTTTCTTGAATAATAACAGTTTTTTAGTTGCTTATGAACTTTAAAATATGATATTATATCGCATATGAGAGATAGAATTTAGTGTTACTAAGCTGTGTGTACACTCTTTGATCTTGGTTGTAAAGTGGGGCATACTGTTCCATAATCAAATCCAGGAGGAGAAAACACATCTCATTTGAAGGGTGCAAACATACTTAGTCAAACAAGGAACTGGTTCATTTGAGAGTTTATAGCAAACAAGGACTAAAGCAGTTTGCATAATTTTCTTATGCCTCTTTTATTGTGTTTATCTTTTATAAGACTCTTTGGAACTGTTGCTGGCCACCTGTCAATAATGCAGCCTTTTATAGACTCAACCTTTTGTTGTTCTCATGCCCTTGACATATAAAATAGAGTCTTAGAAGAAGTCAGTGTTGAATATAGTGGGTAAAATACTAATTTTAAATTCAAAAGGCCGTCTTTTATAAACTGAAATAAAGGGTTATTGAATGACATGAAGGGAATAGGCACATTGCAAAATTCTCTCTAGGAAGAACAAAAATAAATTCATTATTTTATCAACATTTTTGGAAAGTTAGTGAAGAATTACATTCAAAATACTAACTCATGAAAAAGAAGCCAAGTAGCATTAAAGTTTTTGTTAGAATTCTGCATAATTTCACGTTGATTCCACGTGAAAATATTTGTATTGTGAGTCTATCAATTATGTAAATATTTGGGGTACTTAAACAGTTGCTTTAATTTCTTTTTAGTTGAATAAGACATCCAATGTTTCTTTCGAGATTTACATAAAATCTGTGAAGCTGAATGTTCTACACATGTTTATTGACCCGCATCCGAGGAACATTTTGCATGATATTGAATAAACACAGTCCTACAAATCTGTACACGGGAATACATTTCCATTTATAAGGAGATATTATCCAAACTCTTAAGGAAAAAGCTGTCTATCCTTGTTTTGTGCAATTAGATCCCTAGTTCCCTTTAAATAATCATGAACAAGAAAAATAAACTAAGCAAGTTCCAAAACAATGGGAATTCTTTCTGTTCTTGTTAAAAATCAAAACTTCCATGTGCCCCCCCCACCACCACGTTTCCACTACCAGCTCCTCTCTTTCTTAGCAATAGAAGATGTGCTTCTGAATTTTAACATTTCTGCAGAGATACCTGATGTTAAATATCACATGATCTCGTTATACTTGGAAGTGTATTTACCTTAACGGAGCTTGCATGTTATGTTTTCAAACTGTATTTTAAAGCACTTGTACTCCTTGAAACATGGTAGCTAATTGGGATAACAATTCTTAGTTGTCAGAAGCAATTTTAGATGGGGTCTCCTTGCTCTTCAATGTGTGATGATTTCAAGACTACTTGGAGGGCAGAAGTAGACAGCCTTTCATCAAGTATACTGTGGTGAACATTTGATCTTTCAAGAGATCAGTTCATTACACTCGTGCTACACCCAAGGTGCAGTGAAAAGATAAGACAGCAGTTAAATCCTGCAAGGTAGATGAGTTCTTTTTAGGTTCAGTCATGATTACACTGCAACATTTGCTTTCACTGTTAACTTCATGCAGTTTGTTCTTTTCTTTAGTGTCAGTAGGTATTTTTATAGACCTCTCTGGAATTTTTTTTTTTGGATATGCTGTATTCTGGTTCTCAAAGTAAATAGTGTACTTGGGATAAATTAAACCCAATTCTGTAATATATGAGTAGCTAGTTAATAAGAATGTGTAATAATGTTGTTGAAATGGCATTTAAATATATTTGAATTTACAGTATATGCTCTTCCTAGTTTTGTAAGTACACTTAAATTTCTTACTCATTATCAGTGTGTGAAAAATAATGCAGAAGTTTTCTTGAACTCAGTCTTGTTCTTCCTGTGGCATTGACATCAACCACTCAATGCCTTGGATGTTGAGATCTGCAAACTAGCTTCTTTACTGGATGAACAAAATAATTAAGGAAATTCATCTAAAAGTAAGCCAGAAAAATTAAAAGACACAGTTTAACCTGGAGTGTAATTAATTTTTTCATTCATTAAAAGGCAAAATTTTTATAAATATAATCAAACATCTATAAAAGGGTGAACATACACACACACACACACACACACACACACACAGAGTGATATATCTTGTACCCAGTGAGAAACATCAGAATAACAATTATATTTTTCAATGAATCCTAAATTTAGAATATGCCTTATCAATACTTGAATGTCAAATGGCAATATTAAAATCAATTTTTCAGAAAACTATTGTCATCGACTAACAAGTCTTTGCACTAGCATCAAGATTGTGAAAAATCAATAGAAAAATAGGTGTTCAAAGATGTCTGTCGTTGGGAAATTTTAGCTTCCCAAAACTAGAGAATAAAAAGATATTCCCTGACCCCATTAGGAAGTGTATTCTTATTCTTGACAAAGTTGGAAAAATACATTTGATCCATAATTTTATCAGTAAGATAACAGCATTATTAAACATTTATTAAGTATTTTTAATTTTTAAAGCATTTACTCATTTTCAGGAAAATTAAAATACTTTATGTGTCATTGAAAATTGTTTCTGAAAATGGGCTTTTTAAATAGTTTAGGAGGCAATGACTATTCTAGTAAAAAATAATAATATTGACACCTATGAAAGTCTCTAGTCTCTCACAGTGATGTCAAATGTGGATATTTAGTCACCCAAAAAATATAATAATATTAAAACAGATAACAGAAAGATTAGAGGTTGATTACACTGTGGTTTTTGATTGTAACTTAATATATATCTGTATTTTAAATTAATAAATTATGTTACTGTATTGCCTCATGTGTGAAATAAAGAGATAAAAATCAAGTCTTAGATAATCAACGTTACGTGGAAGTGGCACCTTTTATCTTTATCAATCGACTGTAAAACTGGCATCTATGTGTTGAACCAAAAATTACTTGGAATTATTTTCTTGATTAGGCTTCTAAGTTTATTCATTTATTTAGCAAATATTACTGAGCTTATTTTAAATGTATGGCCTACGTTCTTGCAAAGGACAGAAAAGATCTCTCCTCAAGAGACCATAGAGCTAGACTAATGTGACAAACAGGCATTTGGCAATTATTCCATAAATTCATTGCAGCTGAGCACAATGTGAGACGCATGCAGGGTGTTCTGACAGTGGGCTAGAAGAGAACTTTCTCTCTTATGATGTCAGTGAACCATCAGTCGTTTTCCAGGCAACCAACCTTCACATTTATTTTAGAAGAAACTTAAAATCCTGGAGTTATACTAAAATTTTATTTACAAGTTTGGCATCTTCAGCAGTCCGTTTCTTGTCTAGTATAATTTTTAAATTTAAGGATTGGGGGGCTGGGAATTTAACTCAGTGGTTAGAATGCTCACCTCCTAAGCACAAGACCCTGAGTTCAATCACCAAGACCCCCCCCAAAAAATTTAAGGATTAGGTAATATTTTATAGCTGATTCCTAATCATTTAACTTTTTTTAAGAAAGAAAAGCTATTTGGGGTATACGTGTTTGCCTTGCACAGCAGTAACACACAGACTTGAAGTCAATTCACATTTGTATTTCAAATTTCTATAACACCATATTAGTTTCATTAATTAATTGATTAACACCCAATTATAGTAGAATAACCTACCAAAACATGTCTTCTGTCATCATTTTGGGCACAAAAGACTAACTTCTAATAACCTGTATTTGTCACTTTCTCTTCACTCCAATAAAATACCTGCCACCCACAACTCAAAAGAGAAGAGCTCTATTTTGGCTCGTGTTTTCAGAGGGCTCAGTCTGTGCATGGTCAGCTGGCTCCAAGGCAGACATATCATGGTAGAAGGTCCTAGTAGAACAAAGCTGTACAGCCTCCAGCAGCTAGCAAACAGAGAAAGAAGGGTGAGCAGGGGACAAGAATTCACTTTCCTAGGCCAAGGCCCCGGTGACCTGCCTCCTCTCACAGCTCTGAACTTGTCCAGGCATCAATCTGCTGATGAGAGCAGGGCCCCTGTGAGCCAACAAACTCCCAGAAGTCCCGCCTCTGAACACTGCAGAGCTTCAGGGAACATTTTAGATTTAAATGATGACATAGCTCCTATCTGGTTAAATTAGTCTCATTTCATAGTTAATTCCAACAATGAAAAACAGTAGTGTATGAAAATTTTCTTAATTGCATTTGAGATTTAGACTCTGAGTTAGTACAAGACAGATATCTTTTAAAATTCAGACGTCGTGGTAGGTACTTTGCTCCTAACTTGAGAGTTTAATTAATACATCTTTGTATGCTGCGTTCAGGATGAAACATTAGTATCACTGTTTTGTTCAAAGACAGTAGGCAAAGGAAATAAATATCTAAGATGTATGGAATTAATTTTTAGCTTTTATAGATATTAGTAGGTTTCCTTTATTGAAAAGCAACTTAAGTTTTGTGATTCCAAAACTGAACACTTAGCAATTCTCTAAGAAAGCACTTCTAGCTCTGTGAGTGTGTGTGTGTGTATATATATATATATTTTTTTTTCCCTCCTCAACTAAAGACTGACAGATACAACAAACTCAAGGGCTTTTAAAGGTTCATAAAGTTTTGACATCAACACTCCAGGAAGACTGTTTCCCTAAATGTATTGTGAATCCATCATAGCTCTGTACATATGAACTTTGTAATGCAGTGATGTGAGTGGATATACCAAGTACCCAATACTTACTTTCAATGCAAGAATTATTAGTTAGCACAACATTTATAATCATCTCTTTTCTATCTACAACTTGATTATACCATTTGTAAGGAAGATAACATAACCAAATTTTAAGTTTCTTGTTAAACAAATTAAATGTAATTCTTCATTTGCATTCTGTATAGATTAAACAATTGTTTTGTACAGAAGAAAATGTTTAAACCACAAGCTCTGAAATCTAGGCTATGTCACGAGACTGAAAGAATTGACCTAAATCTAGAATGATACTGTTATTCACTCAGGATGTGAACTTGGAAAATTATCTCTCCTTCTTGTCTGCTGCTATTCTCGTCTGCAGAATAACCTTCAGCCTGGCCTGATGGTTTTCACTTTTTGGCAGCAAAAACCTCTTAGAGCTAAAGTTTTATGTGTATTCTTCTTATGAATAAATACAAACAGTAAAAAGAGAGCTATAAGAATAGAATCAGTAATGAGGGAGGAGGGTAGCAGCACATACGGTGAAAAAGAAAAGGACCCTAGAATGTAATGTGTCCTTTACCTTCCCTCACGACCTGCTGAAGAGTCTCAGGTATCAAGTAATCCCTCAAATCCATAGAGCACACTTAGAAAATCACGTAACTATGTGATCTTTAAATTTCACAATTGTAAAATGAAATTCTCAATTTGTTAAAGCATTGAAAATCATATCTACTTATAAAAAGAAATACAGGAAATATAAGTTCTCTATTCTGAAAAGGGCTGTGTGTTAAAAGCCATTGGTTTAAATATCACACTAAAGCCATTGACTTAAGTATCCCATAAAACAGCTCTATAATATGATGAAATAGTTTAAATTTAGGAAAGGAATATGTTGAGTAAGCCCCGAATAACTTCTCAACAAAATGTTCGGGAAAAAAAACTCTTTCAGGTGAATATAAATCAATCCCTTAAGTTGTTTCTATGCCTCACCAGGGAAAATGAGACAAATTAATTTTTTGGTAAATTTAAAAGCAGAATGACCTTAAATGAAATTTTCAGTTCCCAGCTTTGGTTACTAGAAAGTCAACACTTTAAATTCTGTCAGCACACACAATATACAGCTATTAGATCTTTGGGGTCATAGCCCATAACAATAAAAAATGAGGTGCAGAGAGCATGTTCTACACAACAGTTGATTGCCCAGGAAAAGAAAAGGCCTGAGGAGAAGTAGGCCTTCACGAGGGGCTATTTTCTTTGCCAGTTACTAAAATGGATTTGATGAGTGTGAGGCAGAAGTAATAGGTTTTCACTGTGACTAATTTCCGATGTCCTTTACGAACAAGGATTTCTAACTCTGTAAAACACAGGAAAGAAATAAAAGCAAACTTTTACTAATCCCCAAAGGATCCAAAGTGAAATGGCCCCAGCAGTTACTGTATATAGACACCGTGACACAGTTCCCCTTTTGTAAAAGTACTTAGTGAAGATCATTACTTTCCAGACGTCTCTTACAGAAACCTATTTTATAGCACTTCAGGGGAGTTAATTACTAGGTCTTGGGACGCCTTTCGGGGACGGGAAGTAGCTTGTCATTTCCTGCCGGTGGCCCCGTTAACTCTGGTGTCGTTTGCAGGTCCGTGGGGCCGGTGCATGGGAGACGAGTGCGGCCCGGGAGGCATCCAGACCAGGGCCGTGTGGTGCGCGCACGTGGAGGGCTGGACGACGTTGCACACCAACTGCAAGCAGGTCGGGAGGCCCAGTAACCAGCAGAACTGTTTCAAAGTGTGCGACTGGCACAAAGAGTTGTACGACTGGAGACTCGGGCCCTGGAATCAGTGTCAGCCGGTGATTTCGAAAAGCCTGGAGAAACCCCCGGAGTGCATCAAGGGCGAAGAAGGCATTCAGGTGAGGGACATCGCGTGCATCCAGAAAGACAAAGACCTGCCGGCCGAGGACACCATCTGCGAGTACTTTGAGCCCAAGCCGCTCCTGGAGCAGGCGTGTCTCATTCCTTGCCAGCAGGACTGCATCGTGTCCGAGTTCTCCCCATGGTCCGAGTGCTCCAAGACCTGCGGCAGTGGGCTGCAACACCGCACGCGGCACGTGGTGACACCGCCGCAGTTCGGAGGCTCGGGCTGCCCCAACCTGACAGAGTTCCAGGTGTGCCAGTCCGGGCCCTGCGAGGCCGAGGAGAGCATGTACAGCCTGCAAGTGGCGCCCTGGAGCACGTGCTCCGTGCCGCACCTGCGACCAGCCCGACAGGCCAGGAGGCGGGGCAAGAACAAGGAGCGGGAGAAGGACCGAGGCAAAGGAGTCAAGGACCCAGAGGCCCGGGAACTCATCAAGAAAAAGAGAAATAGAAACAGGCAGAACAGACAGGAGAACAAATACTGGGACATCCAGATTGGATATCAGACCAGGGAGGTTCTGTGTATTAACAAGACAGGAAAAGTTGCTGATTTGAGGTAAGGTTTATTCCTATTAACGCAAGTGTCCTCTATGTAGACCATGCACACTTAAGACACGACTGTACTAATATGCTTTCACACTGAGCTACATCCCTACCCAAGTCCTTTTGTTATCTAGTTTATTTTGAGGCAAGATTGCCCTAAGCCAGTAAACTGGCCAGACTGCCCTGGAAATTGTGATTCTCCTGCCTCAGCCTCCCAGACTGCTGGGATTACAGGAACACTCCCACCTCAGTGGGTCAAGCAAGGCTTTGAAGGGTAGGCGTCTCAGTTCATTGTATTAGTTCTTTTATGAACAATAGTATTTAATACTAAATTGAACGTTAAAACCTAGAACAAAGTATCCCCAAGTTTAAGGCTTTTGAATTTTGTGGAATTCTTGGTGTTTCTATTTTGACCACATTTCCTGAGTTAATTTAAATCTTCTTTCAAAGTCTAGTGCATGAACAATTCTCCATGAGAAGATAGGACTTCCTCAGGTCTATGGTGCTGTTTTCTTCTATACTGACAGAAAAAAATATAATAAAACATTACCTAGAGGCAGGAGTATTGGGATTTTGAATTCAGATACTTATTTTAGTGAGTAAGTGGAATAAAGCACACTTACAGTCTCTCCAATTTTATAGCATTTTCAGAATTACCCTATAAACAAAATCTGCTCTAAACAACAGCCTAGGGAGCTATACCTAAGAATAATTTTCTTACACATTTTATATAATGGAATAACTCTCCCTACAGAAGACGACAGGACCCAGCAGAAAATAAGGTAAGCAGAGGGTATTTAATCACGAGTAGCCTAGTTTAGAAATCATAATTAAGTGACTGCATTTCCTAGATGGAAATTATTTAACAAATTATCTTTTGGTACATAATAACTGTATTATGAAGGGCTACCTCATGTTTGATTTACTTGTTATGAAAATAATATTCATTGAAGATTATCCGAGGGATATGATGTTCTCTGGACATTCTTAATTTTGCTCTTGGATAAGCCAGACCATCTGGGAGTGGCTTATCTGGATCATTTGCGTAATCGTCTTCTGTGAAATATTTATCAAGTTATGATCTGGACTGAACTGAAGAAATTATGGGATCATTATTCAGAATTTTATATCATATTTATTGTAGAAATGACACTGAACGTGTCATGCAGTCCGTTCTCTTGATTAAAAGCAGAAGATAAATGTCACTGAAGTTAAACCCATATGCTCCTGGTGAACAGCTGGATTGTTTTCCGTATGGCCTCTGGAAATCTCGCAGCATCACGTATTTCTGTTTACTTTGGCTGTTGAGAACCTGAATAGGCATGTTGTTTACTAATATATCTCACTAGCTTTATATTTTATTTCTCACCCTTATTATTCATCCTTTCTTGTCTAGTGTTTTTCCTATGTATGGATTTTGCAATATGGTCAAAAGCCTCTTTGGAATAGGATATAGAGTAAACAAGAACAAACAAATGATTCATCAAAGATGATAACTTTCATAATAGCATTGCTCTGATTGCTATTTATAGGATATTGGCTATCCCTTCCCTTCTTTGTACTCATACAATTGTCTTTTATTTTACCTGTACAGTAATTTGATCTTTCTCCATTCCAGGGTTGTCATCCCAACTTTCCTGGTCTTGCTAATGGCAGTTTTTTCTGTCTTCATCCTCTGGGTTTCCTAAAACTACTTAAGTGTGTGTGTGTGTGTGTGTGTGTGTGTGTGCATGTGCACGTGTGTGTTTGTACCTCTGATACTATGCCACGTGTATTGTCAATTAAATCCTTATTCTTTTCTGATTATCTTTATTTTTGTTATTTCTTGACCATTTTTCCTGAAGTATTACAATTATGTTGGTCACTTGGCTCCCACCAACTAATTGAATGAGCCTGCAAGGCAACCTGCCTTGTCTCCTGCTGTCACTAGCTTAGAATGTGGTAGACATTTAATTTGATGTTGACTGTGCAGTTATAAGTGTGATTAGGATGGTACCTAGCTTTGCATAGAATCTAGTGTTCCCATCCAGTTGTTTGAATTAGAAAATATATTTGAAAACATGGAGATTGTCAAGTGTTTATATCCCACTAGAAATACCATGTTTAACTACTCCAGTAAAATCATAATCACAAATTTGTTGTGATTTACTAAGGTATACATTAGATTTTTTTACATTAGGTTTTATATTAAACAATTAAATTTGATTAGTACTGTTTCTCTTTAATATGCAGGATCATGTATGATTGAGAAAGTTAAGGTCCTAGTGAAGAAGTGACAAAAAAATTGTTTCAACTCTATCTTGCTCACACATTACATTATGATATCAGTGAAACTAACAGATACAGAGAATCAATATAATTACCAAAGCACAAATTGAGGATTTAATTATCGAATTTAAAATATTTTGTCGTGTAAAGGATAAAAACCATTTAATAAAGTCAAAAATATATTTTACAGTAAATACATTTAGTTAGACAAGTCTAAAAATCGTGGAGAAATTGTTCATAGGCAAATAAAGAAGTTAAGAATTGTTGCTAAAATGTTCAAATTAAAGATGGCATATCTGCCCTGATTTTTGCTTTCAAGCAGACAGAAATCAGTAAGAATGAAAAACATGAATGAAAGGCAATTCCTTTATGAAAACAGGAAACAGTCACAGTCCCAAATCACAGTTGATGCAGTAGATCTTTCTGTGTAAAATTAGATTTAACCGAGGGAGGAAAGTAGAAGACACTGTTCCTTGTCAGCTTTTATGACTCCTCAGCATTTCTAAGAGGAGCCTGATCTTTCTGAGGGGCCACAGGGGAATGATAGCTCCTTAGATGACATGGTCTGGGTCAGTGAAGGGGACTGCAGGAATGTTCTTTAAACCAAACCTACTGTTTTGGTTTAAACAGAACTAAATAGAACTGAACAAGGAAACCCACTATGCTATCATTACCAACTAGAGTATGAGTTTGACAGTCTGAAGGATTAAAAGTTTTGACAATCAGTGAAAGAGAATTCTGAATCTATAAGTTCACCCAGCAGAAGCAGCTTACTGTGAACTGGAGACTTCTAGCCAGGCTTGTAAACACGTGGAGTCTCACCCAGGTCAACAGTTGATCTGAACGTTCAGCACACATTTCTAAAGGAAACAAGAGCTCTTAAAGAAGTAAGTTTTCTGAACTCAGTAGAAGATAAGAAAATAGAATAATTTACAAGTGACCTAGCAGAGCTCAGAAGAGGGATGAAGAATTATAAAAGAACAGAAATGAAAGTCACGTAGGAAGCAACAGAAAGTGGAACCATATTCAGTGGTAACAAAAGTCAGTGACATAGAGGAAGAACACTTTGAGAATAAGTAAACTAATTCTTTAAACAGGTAATGGATGTGGAAACAAATCCAGAAGATCACTATATGAAATTCCAGTGTCCCTGATGACAGGACCGGAAGAATTAAAATGGGAAAAAATACAAAGAAAACGCTTTCCTGCAATTAAGGAATAGTTTGCCCCCACGCTGAACTTGCCCAGGGCCAAAATTCTGCTAGAAGAAACTGATACAATGATTGATAGAAAAACTGATATAAATGGATGTTTTAATTTAGAGAAGTAGACAAAGAGACATCAAAGTGGAAACTTGCACAATGCTCAATTGTGAAGTATTAGAAGCATTTCCTTTAAACTAGAAAGATAAGACAGGATGGCACATTTTTTCCTATTTAGTTAACGTTATGTAGGTACTGGTTAATGTAGTTGAAAAGAAAAAGAAATTAAAATTTGGAAGTGGACAAATTAATTTTTTCATATATTATAGCTGTGTACTGGAAAACTCAAGAGAATCAATTGACAACATATTATAAATAAAACAGTTTGATAAAATACGTGAGCATGAAAATAATGTCCAAAATCCAATATATTTCCTAGATACAAACAACAATTAAAAATTATAATGCAATAGAAGATTAAAATATCTCATTTACAAAAGTATGTAAATAATCCTAATTATATAAATTTTGCACTTAATGCCAGACTTGGAAAAGTAGCAAGGTGCATGTTTGCTACTGTAGAATAATTAGCAGATATACCAACTGCCATCACACTGTGACTGTCAAATTGACTACGGAAAGTAAACATACAAAACAGGCCAGGAAAATACCAAAAAAAAAAAAAAAGAGAGAGAGAGAAGAAAGATTAACTTCACAAGACATTTAAATGCATTATATTATATGGTAATTGCAATAATAATGAAAACATTTTATGCTGGTGCATGAATAGATCAAATATAATATGGGAAATAATATTCCTCAAACTCTAAAATATATTGTCTTTAGTGAAGGAGCATTTCTATTGGGAGAAAAGATACAACTTAATAAATTTATTTTGGGGAAATTGGTTTCTCATACAAAGGAAGAAAGAAGAGGAAGGAAAAGTTTTGATTGCCTTTGTCACCTGTTATACCAAAGTTTGGGTGTGTCTAAACTTAAAAATCCCATTTTAAAAACTACTACAAGACAATGGAATTTTTAAAGTCCTAAAACTAGGAAGATTACTCTAAATTAGGCTGCAGAATGCAAAAATCACCCATGAAAAAGATGATGTATTTGATTCCATTATCTTTAAAAGAAAACATTTTGTTCAGAGGGAAAATTACATATTTTATATATATGTATCACATATGTATGTGTATATGTGTTAAAACTCTGATAACAAATTGAACATTAATGGAATAGATATAATCAACAAAGGCCCAATTTTCTTAATATGCAAAGATTTCCTACAAATCATTAAGAGAAAGATTAAAAATTACTTAATATATATACCAGCAACAATGAGAGCATATCACAGAAAATTATGCTAATCTTGAATCACAGAAATAAAAAAAAAATTTAGAGTCCATTTTTGCCTGTCAAATTAGCGTATAAAGTTTGATAATTGTTCAAGAATCACTAAGATAGTACACAATTTCAGTGATTTGTCAGAAGGATTCATAAGACTCAGCATATGTTTGCATTCATAGCTAAAATTTATTACAATAAAAGAATATAAGGTAAAATCAGCAAAGGGAACGTGAACATGCAGAAGCACAGAAGAAACCAGATTCAAGGCTTGTGAGTTGTCTTCTGAGAGTTAGCCAACATACAACCAATTTCTCCAATAAAGAGTTGTAACAACACATGTAAGATGTTATTTCCTACAGAAGCTCTTCAAAATCTCAGTGCCCCATGATTTCATTGGAGATGCATTATAGACACCTTCTACTTGGTATGTACAAAATTCTAAATTCCCAGAAGGAAAGCCACTGTTTACCACAAACCACAATGTTTATATAAACAGATTAGGCAAAGTAACCCACTTAGCAAGATTATTTTATATCAGTGTGGGAAACATTCCCAGTTAAGTCCCCATATAAAAGCCAAGTGCCAGCCATTCAAGCAGGCTTTTTTTTTTTTTTTTTGTACTGGGAAATGAATCTGTTGTCCTCATACTAAGCTATATCTCCAGCCCTTTTTTATATTTTATTTTGAGACAAGGTCTCACTAGGTCGCTGGGTTGCTAGGCTGCCAAGGTGCCCAGGCTGGGTTAGTACCTATGATCCCTCTATCTCAGTCTCCCAAAGTTCTGAGATTATAGGCATACACCACCATGTCTGGCTCAAACAGACCTTTTAAGGGTAGAAGTGTCAGTCTATGGTGTTAGTTCTTTTGTGAACAGTAATATTTAATATTAAAGAAATTGGAGGAGGGAAGATGCACTCTTGAACATTCTTGGTGGGGCAAAAATTCAGAAAAATAGTATTACAATGTGTATCAATAGTAAAAATGTACATTTTGGGACAGTGATTCTATGCCTGGGGATTTCTTCTGAAATATATATCTAAGTATACAAATATATGTATCATTTTCATTATAGCATGATTCATTTCTAAAACAATCTAAATTCCACTGATAAAGTATTGGTTAAATGATGGTGTTTCTATTTTTGGAATATATGGGGTTGCTATCAAATGCAATTATTAACCAAAGAGATATGTGACATTTATTTAAACAAGAGGGAGTAGAGACAGTTTTATTCCACTCTCTTGCCTTGAAATCAACAAGAAACACCCCAATAAGGGAGTTAGCATTTCTATCTACTACAAAAATAGGATGATGGAAAAATGAGAAAAGGATAAATCTAGATCTCAGGGATACAGGAGACAGGACCTGGAGCATGCAACACACTCCCCTGAAGTACCCAGTACACAGTCCTGGGAGACCACCTTCTAGGGGATTATCTCGGTGTCGGTGAGGGGTGAGGACAACCCTAACCCACAGGGAATGTGAGGAAGGTCCCTGAAGACCAGCCAAAGCCCGGAATCACAGGCAAAGTGTAGCTGGGGGAGAAGCTACTGCCCTGATGTCCTGGCTGAGGGAAGATGCTCATGATGGAGTGAAGCAGTGGGGAGAAGAGGGAGCTGTCCCCAGGTGGCAGCAAACACAAGCTCCCCTTTGAGGCTTTGCTCTGAGACACCCCTACCTCTGGAAAACTGCAGTGATCCTAGCTTACCTCCTGCTGAAATGAAGACTTAATCTGCATATTGAAGGCACACGTTTCAGGAAAAGTTATGAAATCTGTGTGTGTAACACAGGAAATATTTGGTGGAAGGAGTTCTGACTTTCAAAAATAATTTCCGTTTGAGCTGATTGGGGTGCACGCACCTATAATCCCAACACTCTGGAAAGCTGAGGCAGGAGGAACGCCTGTACAAGCAAGGCCCAGGCAACTGAGGGACTTAGAGAAAAATAAAACAAACATACAAAATGAGGGGCTGGGGAGGTAGCTCAGTGTTAAGACTCTTGGTTCAACCCCCAGCACCGAAAACAAAAAATAAAGTTCTTCCATTTGAACACACTTTCTCTCACAAGGTAACTAATTGTGGTGAAAAGTCCAGGAGAAACATTACCAAGAACTGTGGGAAATTCATCTCAGTAAATTCTTGAGGGAATAAGACAGAATTAGGATTTTAAAAATATTTTTGTTGGATAAGCCAGAAGAAATAGATTTATCCAGCTTCTAGATAACCCAATAAAGTAAATAATTCAGACACAAATGTATAAGTGTGAAAAATAAAGAAAATTTAATACTCCTAGAAAGACAGACACATTGGCCTATTTGTCTCTTATTTCTGTTAAGTTCTTATTTTCTTTCAGGTCTCTATACGAATTTGACCACAGTGTTCAAGATAGTAATGAATAAAGCCTCTTAAGTGGTTTTCTGATTATTTTTTCTAAGTGAGGCTTTTCTGACACACTCTCATCTTCAAAACAAAAATTGTTGACCAGGAAATTCTATTACTTCTTGACACAGTCAGTTTCCTAGTACCTAATTCTTATTTTACCTTAGAATGCCAGCTGGTAACTGATCCCACCTTCTGTTTTTGATTGCTTTCTAGAATAAGGATATGCAATTTGAATATAAAGCTCCTGGCTTTACAACAGTATAAAAATTGGCTGAATGAATAAGAGGAATTCAAGTAATAGATGATTAGGGAAGAAAGCACTAAATAAGAATAGAGAAACCTGAGTATTCATGGCTACACTGTGTTGAACAAGTCATTTAAACTTTCTGAAACTCAGTATTTTAATCTATAAAACCGTATGTGGGGAGGCAGTGATAAGAGAGAAGGAGAAAGCTGAAAAACCTCTAAAATCCATCCAGACTTTATGATTCTAATGAACCCTGAACAAAAGCCACACTTCAAATAATTGTGGACATAAAACCCTTTGTATCTTTCTTGGCAGAAAATTAATTTTCCACGTGTTCCACAAATCAGTTTCTACTGACACATCAAGGTGGATTTATATGCTGTGCATGCAGAGCAACATAGCACTCAGCAGGCTTCAGAGGACCTGCAAGCATTTCCACAGTCGACTTGCTCTGTGGTTCCCGAGACCCATTCCCAAGCTTACTGTGTGGAATTCCCAAGCTTACTGTGTGGAATTCCGAAGCTGCAAATATAATCCTACCCTTACCAAAAAGAAGACAGAAAAAAAGACAACTATTTAAAGCAAGACTGACTGTTTTTAGGTTACTCAGAATTCCATTTATAAAATCAGTATTTCTCATGCAAACAGAGTGTGCTTTAATATTTTAAAACTTCATTTAATAGCCAAAGTTTTGGTCTGCCTACTGGATACTCATCTGCATTTCTTGTGAACTTGTCTCATCTGCCTGTTGACCATACAGACCAGAGTAAAGAAATAGAATCAGGATGTCCACATACTTCAGTAGGTACCAGATCTCTGAAAAGACAACCTTTACTTCTCTCAAAGTGGAGAACTGACTGGGAAGTACCTTACACCTGACCCGCAGCTTCACTCTCAGACCTTAGTCCAAACTCTGAGCAGAACATTGATGAGGCTTCCTAGTTTTCTCTCTGGTGGGATCCTGCCAAAGGGAGGCAACGGTAGTGTGTGAAGAGGGAAGAGAGAGGAGCTGAGGATCTATTCCTGCCTGTTCACTGCTCAGCAGTGGGTGAGTTCCTCTACCAAACACTTTGGCCCTAGCAGGCCTCTCTTCAGCTCTTGGCCCACGTCCGCTTCTGGCAAGACCCTTTCCCTGCTCCTTTGTCACCTTAGCGTTGTAATTATGTACTTGCTGGCCCAAGTATACCTCATCATTCCTTGGTGATTCTTACTCCTTTGTTAATCCTTTTATTAAACTTTTCTGAACTAAGCCATGAGTTTGCAGTCTACCTTCTTCTACTCCTAATTGACATATAATAGCTGTCTTAGAATTAAATATCGGAACTACAAAATTATTTCTTTGTCATTGCTACTTATTAATGTACCATGCATTAAAATAATTGCTATTTTATTCAGTAAAAATGACACCAAGACATTCTGTGTGCTGGAATATATTGGCCAAAACACAAAGGAGAAACTTTTTTTTATTACAGAAAGAATGGCATAAAAGAATCAGTAAAATGGGAAGGCCCTATCTTATGTCTGTAGAGGAGGGTAATGCGTGCAAGTGACAGCTGAGACAAAGAGTCTTCCTGGAGTGAAGAGAGTCTTGTCAGGAGCAGCCACCCAGAGGAAATGCTGCTGGAGCTAAGGACTGGGAGGTGTGAATGGGTGAGGAGGGTGATAGAGGAAAACCATGAGAATCGCAAGGGCACACATATTTGAGACATTGAGACTTGTATCAGGAATGGTTCATTTTGCAAAAACATGCTCCCCATTAGTCGTTCATACCTTAGATTAGATTACAAAGAGAGGATGATCTAGCATAAGAGTGAAGCCAAATAACCTAGAGAGGTCTTAGAAATTGAGTTTAAATGTTTGGATTTATACCCTCTGAGTCCAAATATTTCCGCATTGAGTAGAAACAAGGTTTTGATCACAAACTAATATATGTACAGTTCTTTGTTTATGAATTATAAACAGGTGCTATTACAAAAATATATGCGTTATTAAAAATAAGAATAAGACTTTTGCTAACTATTATGACTTCATAATAGGATTAGGCAAATTATTCCTGAGGATGTACCTTATTACTGGTTTTGTTGAATTTTTTATTTTATAAATATATATATTTATTTTATTATGCAAATAAGATGAACTTTATTCTGTTACAAGTAGAGATCATATTTCTTTATCTTCACTAACACATTACAAGTATTTAATCAATGAGCAACATTGATTAAGCAGTTACTATGTGTCTACTTTGTTGCCAGATATAAACATAACTACAGTGACATAAAATACAACTTTAAAAAATTTATTTTATTTTTTTGTGATGCTAGGGACCAAACCAAGATCACTGTGTATGCTAGGCAAGTGCTGTATCACTGAACTACAACCCCTAAAATCCAACTTTATATGCCAGAATATTTTTTTTACAAAGTCACTATGTATAAAATAAAGTAGCTATTATGAGTCTTATAGACTATAAAAATTGAGTAAAAGAGATTTTGAGTAACTTGCTGAAGTTAACCCCAAAATAGCAAAAGTCCAAAGCAATAAAAGTTCTTGTCCGAAGTCCTCCAACTATTTTATCTGTATGCTGCTATCGATTTCTGGACGAATTGAGTGACATGAAGGAGTTAAAGCCATCCTATAATTGTGATACATGCATACATATGTTTATAATGTCACAATTTATAATGGCTACATCTTGGATACTACCTGTAAGTCCACAGCAGATGAATGGATAAAGAAAATGTGGAATTTATATGCAATGGAATACAACATACTCTGCCATAAAGAAGGATAAACTTGAGGCATTTGTAGGTAAATGGATGTCCCCTTGAGACATACTATTAAGTGAAATAAATTATACAACTAACCTAAATGTCACATGGATTCTCTTATATGAGAAATCCAAAGTATAAATAAAGAACAAAATAAAAGATAGATAATAGGAAGTAGGTAGATAGTGGGAAGAACAAGAGATGGAGGCATGGAGAAAGAGAGGAGGGAGGGGGATGGAAAAAAGAATCGAAGAAAAAAATGGAAATGGAGGTTTTGTAAATGGGAAGGGGATCAAGAGTTGAAAGGAGCAAGTAAGGATGGGAGGAGTCCAGGACAAAAAAAAGAATTAAGCTGTGTTATGTTCATGTAATAATTCCTCATGATAAATGTAGTCATTATATATTGCAAACACATACTAATATAAAAAAAATTTTTAAAGAGTGTAATATCTTAATTCACAGATTTACAGCAGAAGTATCAGTCCTCTACCATCTTACTATTTGCGTGTTCTCAGAAGGTTATATTGCATTTAACTTATATAGTTTGATACTGGGACATAAATAAATAAAGCAGACACTAATCTGCAATCAGTTAAGAGGAAGCATATATGTGTTCATATATGTATATATACCAAGGGTATACTAGAGCAACTAAACAGTACGAACAAATGCCCCAAAATGTATATTATCCACTAGACCAGCATTAGGATCCAAAATAACTGCTGTCATCAAAATTATAAAACAGGACTTCCACTTTTTAAATGTTCCGTTCAGTATCCTTCACTCAGGGTGATGGTTGTTTTTTCTCTTCAAATTTGTGATTGAGTTTATGCACTCCTTCCATCCTGATCTGTTTACCTAAGTTGTTATCCAAATTTATTTCTCTTTCCTTCTATATTTTCCATCAACTTAATTTTATTCCTTCAAAACAAGATAGTTGTATTAGAAAAAACTTAATAGTTCATTCATATTTACTTCAGGTACTAGATTTCATTAAAAATTTTATTTTGTTAAATATTGAAAGTGTCCCCAAGATTTATGGCATAATATATGTAAAAGTATATACCAACACATTACTTTGCATACATTTTTGTCCATATAATAACAATAGATAAATGGCCAGATAAACTAGTTCATGAAAGAAAGACAACATTAATCTGTATGGTCTCCATTCAATTAAGACAATGTTTTGCACATACTGTAATCACCTGTGAGAAAATATTGAAATACTGAAAGTTAAGAATTTTTCAGTTTTAAAATTGGAATCTTTTAACTAATCACTTGACCAACTCACCATCTTTAGGCAACATGAGACTGTATACAGTTAGCCTAGTTTGGGGACAGGAATATATCTGTGAAACCATCAAGGCCTTCTATATATATCCTCCCAAGATTTCCTCTTCTTTTTTTTTTCCTCTTCTTTATTGTTATTATTATATAACTTTTGGTATTTTGTGTAGTAAGAACATCTAATAGTAGATCTACTCTCTTAAAAATTTTGAGTATAAAGTACAGTATTGAGTATTTTTTAAGTGAGGAATCTATCATGGGACAATTGAGTAAAAGGAATCTCTTGAGTAGCACCTTAAACTTTTGATGTTTAAGATACAGTAACCAAATTGCTTAATGATTCTCCACATAAACTTTAAATAAAACCATTCTGTTTTTCTCACTTCTGGTAGTCTCACAAATATCTCCTACCTGACTTCTTCTGCTTGGTTCTTTTGCTTGAGTTGGTGTGAGAGCAAGTTTCCTATGGGAATGGGCGCTTCGTGGGCAGTTCGCCGGGGCAGTGACCTTGTGTTTTCTTGGCAGCTAAAGTGACCTCACCCATTGTTTTCGTTCTCTGCTGGAATTCCACTAGTTTGGTGTTAGTGGTATTGAGTTTCCCTCTGACTTCAATATAAAAAAAGAGTTTTAAATCAGAGGAAATATTTTTAAAAGGAAAAAAATTTCCATGGAATAAGGAAATAAATCATTAAGCACTATTTGTATAACCTAATTAGGAATATGCTTACTCTGTTAGAGTTACTAACCAATTGTGTTAGTAATTTCATGTGTTTTATTTCATTTGCTTCTTAAAATTGTTGTTCAGTTACTGAACCTTACTTTAGACTTCTACTTAAACTTTTACCATACTATATTCTTTATTTCTCTAAACTTGTATCATTTTAATATGTGACTATCAATCTTTTTCCCTAATATTTCTTTGAGAGATGTTTTCTTCTCTACATAGTACAAATATGATACTAGGTTTTCAAAGGATTTTATCATGGAAAAGTTGTTTGGGTAGCATTTATGTGGATAGCAATTGAATTGCAAATGAATAAAGTGACTGTGCTGCGATTAATACAAGAAGCCTTTGTATTGCAAAGATCTCGGAATGTTGACACGAGCATGTTATGGTGACATGTATTGGAATAAAGAAAGCAAGTTTTTGATAAAGAAAAATCAGTTGGGCTGGGGATTTAGCTCAGTGCTTAGAGTGTTTGCCTTGCAAGCATGAGGCCCTGAGTTCGATTCCCAGTACAAAAAAAAAAAAAAAAAAAAAAAAAAAAAAAAAAATCAGTTATAACTACCAAAAGTTGCGATTACTTTAGGTCAGTGGTGGTGGTGAACTTATGGCACGCATGTTATTTGTTTTTCTTTTAAGACAAAAGATGTTCATGTTTGAGTTGTTTTTTTCTAAACTAAAACCTCAGTATTCAGATTTAATTGCAGTGTGGGCACCTTGGGATAAATAAGTGCATTTTGGGTTACAGTTTGGGTACTCAGTCTCTAAAAGATTCACCATCACTGCTCTAAATTTTCTCTTGGATTTTACAAAATGAGTTAAAACTTTCAAAAAGCTACTAATAGCTATAAGCCAGACCCCAAACTGAACTATATAAAGATACAAATACATTTGCCTTGACAGATGGATAAGAGTGGAGGTAGACACCGAAATAGAAATGTACATACTAATTTCAAAATATTAAATATGAATTTGTCAGAAATAATTTTCAATGGTATGAAATTTGGAAACACATTTGGACTTCATGCAATATATGACATGCTGATGCATTTTAAATTTCACAAATGTTTTCAAGCACTTTTACTAAACACACAGTTTTCTGGAAGGTTCTTAATCTAGCAAAGATCTCATGTAGTGAAATTAAATAAGAAATAAGTGGCCAGAACATAGTACATACTTCAGAGTTCTGTTCTACAAAGCATCTTCATCCTGCATATGATGTCTCTAATTCTATTTATGAATAATAAGAAAAAAGAAATAAAATTAATTTAAATTAATGTAACTCCAGGTAGAACCAGATATTTTGTATCTTTTGTAGCTTACATATGCTAGAGTTCCTGGTTGATAAAAATAAATACTTGATGAAAGAAGAAATCGAAGATCCTGTCTAGATTAGCTAGAGTAATTTGATAGAGTGACACAATTCAATTTGCTGTGTGTGATATGGTGGGAAGACTAATCATTCCAAGTCAAATTAGATTAGAACGAAAACAATCTCAGAAGTAGAAGAAGCAGGTTACCTGTAGAGGGCAAAGAAGATTTTGGTGTAAGTTGAAGAAGCAGAGCAGTAAATAGCTTCAGAAAAGATGCCTGATGACTTTGAGAGGAAGGCAGAGACATCTGGGCCTCTTTTCCAATGAGCCGGAGAAAAATTGTTTTTGAACAGGCCTGGTATGCAAAAAATGGGTCGGTGCCAAACTTCAGAATTTGGGCTGCTAGTACTAAGGTCACAAACTGAACGAGGAAGGCCAGGATCAAGGTATCAACGATGGGGATAGGGGTTGGAGATTTAGCCCAGTTATTAGAGTGCTTGCCTAGCAGCATAAGGACCTGAGTTTGAGCCCCGGCGCCAAAACAAAAAACAGTGGGGATATTTAGACTCAACAGACAGTACAGGATCAATTCAAGAAGAAATTTAGACTTAGAGATTACCACTTAACAGTTTCATCATGTCTTGTAATTCCTGTCTGATACCAGCCTCAAAGTTCAGCAATTCTGACAAATAAATGATAAAATACTAGTGTAGTTGGAATAGCTAGCAGAAACAGAAAGACATGAAGTTTCCTCTCCTACTGGGGTACTCTATTATTTTATTTCTCAAATAATATATAGACTTTAAATTGGCTGTTTGCCTCCTACATCTGTGTTTGTTCAATAAATCTTTAATAAGCATCTACCTGTGTTTAGTAAAATCTTTTTTAAAAACTTTTATTAGTACTAGCCTTGATAATGTTCTGCCTTATAATTTATGTGTTTTGAATCTAGCAATATTTATTGTAGTTGTGTAAATCACTGTGGGGTGAACGGAACACATTCAAAGCCATGAATTAGTTTTTCTTTGAATCTCATTTTGTGAGGAAATGTTTAGCCCTTTACTTCTGTGCCTTTATTCCCTTCTCTAGCTAGGAAAAGATATCTAAAGCCTTTTAACTAATATCATAGTACTTCATTTGGGGGACATTCTTTACTCAGTCAAAACCTAACTGGGCTTTTATTTTGCTTCTCTATAATTATCAGTCATTTAACCTAACAAGACAATTTATATGATTATATTCACGGTAGTAATATGTAGCTCTTCACTATACAGTACTAACAGAAAGTAATGTTGAATATGTGGAGCTTTCTATGTGGTAAAAAGGATAAGTCAAAGGAAAATGAGATAAACTAAATCTATAATTAAAAAATAAGAATATGAAAAGCGATGATTGAAGAGTAAATTGTAAAGGCATTGTTTTCAAAGAGGTACCATAATATGAATCATATGAAGTTTATCCTGGGCTAGAGACAAGATTCTGGGCATCCCAGCAGTCTGGATTTAGCTACTTGCCGCCTTGAGAGTCCAATACGAGTGAGGGAGTGGGAGTGGGGAATTTACAAAAATGGCCATCGTGGGACAAAAACAAGGAACAGCAATTTAAGCCCCGTCTTTAGGGTTCCAGCAAGAACTTCAGGATCATGTAGGGGAAGGATAGAAGTGGGGCGGTGGGGCGGGGCACAAGAAGCGTGCATAGTAAAGCAGTCTTGGCCAAGCTGTGCTCGGAGATCATCTGCAGACTGATGCTGTAAGTCCTACTGACTCTAGCGAAGTATTTATTGCTCGAGGGGGCAATTCGTCTTTCATTGTGTAAGGACTAAGCCTGTTTAAAGCGTCAGCCTCAGTCCTCAAGATGCGGTAATTGCTCACTTTGGGGGAATCCTTGGTTCACATCATGGGGTGATCTGCCTGTGACAGTCACTGTATCTGGAGTCTTGAAAAAAATCTTAGTCACATTTAACTTGGTGTCTTCAAGCTGTAAGAGAGAAGAGAGAATTTAGACAAAATTAAGGGCTAATCAGCCTTGTAATTGGCAGTGTGTAGACAGACACTTCTTCAGGGATTAAATGTCTGTATGTGGGGTTAAGCCGGAACCTGATGCAGAGTTTAAGGACCGTGGAGGAGAAAGCTGCAGGCCTGTCTCTCAAATGACCAGTGATGTTGAACATTTTTTCACATATTTATTTGCTGTTTGTATGAGACCCAAGTACAGAGTCAGCTTACATAGCAAAAGCAGCTTTTAAATCAGTTACAATGTCTTGGCATGAAGAAAGGAAATGGTAGATGTGAGCGAAATGAAATAAAGGAAGGGATTGAAATGAGGTGGAGTAGAAATGAATTTAAAATGAATTTGTCATGATGCGGATAACGCAGTTTAAAATGAAACACATAATGAATCATTTTTTGTAACGTTAACTTTCACAGCTGTGAATCTGAGTAGGAAGCCTTGTGAAATCGTTGTGAATGATGTGCACGCTCTGCTATGTCAACTTAGTTTTAGATTCCCAAATCTGATTTCTGAAACTGTTTGCATCTGAACAACCAAACCCCTTTGAGAAGAAAACATTTCCTAATGTTATTTGTGGAGTTTCTCAGTGAGAAAACACTGGTAACACACTTTCACAAAGCTTTATTTTACCTCCTACTTTCATTATGAAGCTAAAAACCTAGAGCCAAGGGACCGAGGAGCAGGGTGCCGAGAATGAACTGAGAGCAGGGGCGGCTGCCCTGTGGTGTTGCTTAGGACAGAACTGAGTAATTCAAAAGGGGCTTTTTTTGCCTGCTGTGGAAATGTGCTGAGAGTGGCTGATGGAAAAGTACAGAAAAGATCCGGTTCTGTCATCTCGGAACTAAATGGGCTGCCTCAGTTGAACCAGATCCATTTGCCTCTGATAATCAGTGTGTTTTGTATCATTCCTCTGAGACTCTCTTGGATTGCTGGCCCACCCTCTGCTCCAGAGGATGGCAAGCAGGTGCTCAGCCTCTGGGCGTTGTGCCCGCCTCATAGCGCCAACCCACGAAACACAAGCCATTGTTCTGCGCTTGTTGTCTCCATTAGAAATGACTGTGTTGGCAGTGTCAGGTTTTAAAGTTGGATTTCAGGTATTTCTTTATATTTACAGTTCCCCCATAAGAATTTTGTTTATTATTTCATTAATATACAAATGCATGACAGTACTTCACTATGTAAACTAAACAAATTAATCTCAAGTAGTAACCTCAATGCCATATGTAGTTTTATGCATACATATGTAGTTATATATCTAATAATCAAATTTATTTGATTTAAAAAAAGAAAATTCTGGCGGATTTTGTCCAGAAACATTTTTTTTTAACTTTTTAACGTTTTTATTAGTGCACGCTTGTAATACATAACTGTTGTGTTCATTTGGAGGGATTGGTATGTGCACATAACATATTTTGATGGATTTTGATTCCTGTAGTCCTCTTCCTAACCACCCCCTTCCTGATCTCACCTTTCCCATCTCCAAAAAGTGTGCCTTTTTCTTTCCTACAATCTTTCCTTTAGTTTACTTATTTCCTTTCTCCTTTTTTTCATTTTATTTCATTTTATTAGTGTGTGTTTGTAATTCAGGTAGTTTACAGTCATCTTGGGGAATGGTTACATGTACATATTGCAGCTCGTTTTCTTTTTTTTTTTATTCTAATCCCCTTCCCTTTTCCTCCCCTTGCCTGCTCCTCCTCTGCTTCTCCAATTCTCTTTTCATACCTGTTAATACTATTTGTCCTAACACGTTATGCTTTATCATGTTTACATTGGTTAGGATTATTAGGGCCCTGTACATGGCATATCTTTTTTCTTCTAATTTCCCCTTCCCTTCCCCCTTATCCCTCTCTTGTTCTCTTGGACAATTTCCCTATTGTATGAAATCTGTCCCCTTGTCCCTTTCTATCCCTTTTATCATTTTCTTTGTGTGTACTTTGCCTCACTCAGATGAGAGATACTATATGGTATTCAAGCTTGTGTGTCTGATTTATTTTACTCAATGTTTTGTTTTCCAGAAGCATCCTTTTTCCTATAAATGCCTCAAATTTGTCGTTCTTCATGGCTCAGTAGTATTCCATTGTATATACATACCACACTTTGCTTATCCAATCATCTGCTGATAGGTATACAGGCTGCTTCCAGGATTGAGCTATTAGGAATTGTGCTGCTATAAGCATTGGTATGTGTGTGCTGCTGTAATATGATGAATTAAGCTCTTTGGGGAAGATATCTAGCAGAAGAATGGCTGGGTCGTATAGAATTTCTAATTTTAGTTCTTTGCGAAATCTCTGTACTGATTTCCATAATGACTGTACAAGCTTGCATTCACACCAACAATGCAGGAGGGTTCCTTTTTCATCACAGCCATGCCAGCATTTGTTATTGTTTGGTTTTGTAATGTCAGCCATGCTTAATGGAGTAAGGTGGAATCTTAGTTGTTTTAATTTGTATTTCTCTAATGACCAAAGATATTGAACATTTTTCCATATATTTGTTAACCTTTTGTATTTCTTCCTCTGTGAAGTGTCTGTACATTTCTCTAGTCCATTTCTTGACCAGGTCTTTAATTCCAGGAGGTTTAATTTTTTTTTAGTTCTTTTTATATTATAGATATTAGTCCTCTCTCTGAAGAGTACCTGGCAAATTTTTTCTTCTATTCTGTAGATTGTCTCTTTAGTGATTGAATCTTTTGCTGTACAGAAGCTTTTTAGTCTGATATAATCCCATTTATTGATTCTTGCTGCTATTTCCTGTTCAATCGAGCTTCATACTTTTTTTTAATATTCTGTTTCTCATATAAGAGAAACCTTGCAATATATAACTTTCTCTGTCTGACTCATTTTATTTAGCATATAGTCTCAAGTGCCACCCATTTTCCTGTGAATGACATGATTCTACTCTTCTTTGAGGCTGAAAAATATCCCATTCTGTGTACATCCCACAGTTCTTTATCCATTTTAAAGATAAGATAGATAAAACTATTTTAGGCATGAAAAAATGCTTTAGAAAATACCAACTTTCTTCAATAAAACTAAATTTTTGAACATTCATTGTTTTTATGATTTAGGATATTTGTGAGAGAAAAAAGGTAAGTGTGAAGTTTTTAATTATATAACTAATTTCTATTGCAAAAATTTCCTCACATAATTGACCAGATGTTTGTCAGCATTATAGTTTGGTATCATCAATTTACTGACATAACAGAAGTAGATGGATGCTAAGGAAGTATCAGCCCAGATACTTCAGCCCAGATACAAACTTTCCTGTATGTTAAAGACAAACCATAAATTAAACAAATTAATCTAAAACAGTGAGGTTGAATCAGTGATTCCGATGAACAACAGAGACACATAATTCTAGGAAGACAACAGAGTTAAATGCCAGTTATGTAGAGAACATATCTAAACTGACCCTTATATTAGGACAACTTGATACAGGATTTGTGACTTTCTCCATATTGTCTATCATCTTAAAAGTACAAAATATTAAGGAGACTACTCTTTATTTATATGGATGTTTTAATTTTAAAATTTAGGTGAATTACATAAATCACCCCAAATTTATTTTAGAAATTAGTTATTTATGCCTTGATATAGCAGCAAAGATCATAGTTAAATGACAATGCCTATGGGTTACAGTCATCATTGTTATGGATTACATTGAAATTTACATCCAAAAACTTGAAAATCCAGTATATTTTAGTAACAAATAGTTTTTTCTTATTTTCTGGTTATAGTTATTTGTCCTTTGTGCTCTTTGGATTTAATATAAATACTGTGTAGTATAATCATATCTTAAAGTACTTATTATTCTTTGTAAATGGATTTATTTTTCTGACTACAAAATGTTACATTATTATCTTTAAACTGAAAACAATGTACTAAAATAAGAAAAAGAAAAGGCTACCTAGAATCCAACCACCCTGAAATAGTTTCTATTAATACTTTTAGTGACTCTATATCACATTACATATATCCAGTTCATAATGTTATATATATTAGATTACAAAATATGTACCCCATTTATTGCTTTCCTCTTCCTTGAATCATGTTAACACATCAAGCATATCCCCATTCTCCCATGGAGTGTAAGTTATACTAATAAGCTGCATTCAAATCAGTGTACATATATCAATTATATGCACATATGCATACACACATCTAACATATTTTGTTCTATGTTTTCTTTAAAAATGGTTTTACACTTTGTATACATTTCTGCACCTTATTCTTTGCTAACTAAATCATGTGGAAACCCTTCTAATTTTTTCAGAAGAGCTCTAATCCATTCTTCTGATATTCTTTTCTTTTCTTTTCTTTTCTTTTCTTTTCTTTTCTTTTCGTGCTGGGAATCGAACTCAGGGCCTTGTGCTTGCTAGGCAAGTGCTCTACCACTTGAGCTATATCCCCAACCCCCATTCTTCTGATATTCTTTATTGATGAGCATTGACTTTATTTCTTTCTGTCTTTATGGCTACCGTGAACAAGCCTGCAATAAATATCCTCATATAAATGTCTCTGTGAATTGGTATTTTTATTTGTATATGGCATAGTCCCAGATGTGAGATTACTGGGTAGAATTAAATTTTAAAAGACATTTCCAAAAGCTTCCCTGAAAGGTGCTAACACCTGACATTTCCGTTGCTGGTGTTTGGCAGTACTATTTTCCTCTCATTCTGGTACAGAAACTCTTAATCGTTCCTAGTCTTATGCATGCTTAATGATAATGGCGTTTTTGCTTGAATTTTCATTTCTTAGGGTAGTGAATTTGAAAATTTTGTCGCTTATATAAGGCCCTTTCCATTTCCTCTTCTATAAATCTCTCTCTCTATATATATGTATATATATATATATATCTTTTTATAATGTATGTTGTGTTTTTAAAATATTCATATGTAATAAAAACTATGATTTTTTCTCTTGTTTTTGTCATTTTATCAATTTATAGTAATTCATATTCTTAATAATTAAATCTTTATAATATTGGTGAAATGTTTTCAAATCTCTCATTAACTCTCTGACTAATATGTTTAGTTTTTAAAACATCAGATATATGTATGTTCCTTTTCTATCACAGTATCTGCATTTCTAGTTGAGTTTAAGGTGGCATTCCTAGTCATGAATTATATATAGTCTCCTAGACTTTCTTGAAAGATTTATACTATGTTGTTTTAATTCTAAATTTATGCCTTTAATCAATCTGGACTTTCGTTTGTGGATGTGTAAGTCAGCTTCATATATCATTTTCTTGCCTTTGGATATCTGGTAGCATTGAAACCATTTTAAATGGATCACATTTTCCCCATTTATTTGAAAGGTAAATTTCTCAGATTATTTTGGAACCTAATTGTAGATGCTATATAACACATAACCAATCTACTTGTTTCTCATGTCCAATACCATGTGGATTTTTCTACCATCACCATGTAATATTATGCTATACTAGAAATGGAGTGTTCCCCTTCATGCTCCTTTTATCTTATGATTTTCTATTATTTTCTCTTATAGAATTGTATACTGTGATTTCTAACTAGGATAATCTATATTTAATGTATCTAGAATTCCCATAAAGACTGTATTTTCTTTTCTTACTCCTTTTATAATAGGTATTATGTTTTAAAATATATATGTTTATGTAGATTATGACTATTTATTACTGCATTTAATCCTATTTTAGAGTTGATTTTTTCCTTGATGATATAAAAACAATTTTTTAAAAAATTCCTAATCTATCTGCTTACTGCTAGAATAAAGCTGTAGAATTTATATATTTAACATCATCTGCATTGCTGATTCTCTTTTAATTTTGTTATTTATTGCAGTCTCGTAGTGATGATAAACTCAGAAATACGTTTTGTTAATGATAACAAAACAAATTTCTATCTCATCATTTTCAGTACTTAAGTCAATTATTTCATTTGCGCCCTATTTTTATTTGCATGAACAAAGTTTCAACAAAGACAACAATCAATAAAAGTGTTATTCTTGGTGATGCATTTAAGTTTTCTGAAACAATTAATTTTTTTTATTTTTTGCCAAGAACATGTATTGGTACATTGTATACATAATGATCACATTCATCATAGTTATTTTGTACCTGTACATGATGTATCTTGGTTTTCCCCCCTCTTTCTCACCCCTCCCTTCTGCTCCCCCCTTACCTATTTACAGCAGGTTTATTTATATTTTTCAATTTTTCCCTTTCCCCTTTCTTTCCTTTTTCTCTTCCTTCTTTTCCCCTTTCTCCCTTTCTAGTTCTCCTCTCTTTTGAACATTATCTTCCTTTTATATAATATCTATTACCCCTCTTTGTCCTTATTTACACTATAGTTTCTCATATCGGAGAAACAATTCGATGTGTACTTACGAGTGTCTGATTTATTTCACTTAAGAGTATGTTCTCAAGGTTCTCATCCATTTACCTAAAATGTCTCTAGTTTATCCTTTTTATGGCAGCATAGTACTCCATTGTATAGAAAAACCACATCTTCTTTAGCCATTCATTACTTGTTGGGCATTTAGGTTGTTTCCAAGACTTAGCTATTGCAAATTGTGTTGCCATAAACATGGTTGTGCATATATCGCTGTGGTATGATGATTTTAATTCTTCTGGGAAGATACCAAGCAGAGGAATAGCTGGTTCAAATGGAACCTCTAGTTGTAGTGTTTTGAGGAATCTCCATACTGATTTCCACAGTGGTTGGACCAATATACATTCCCACCAACAGTGGAGGAGAGTTCCTTTTTCCCCACAGCCCCACCAGCATTTGTTCTTGGTTCTTTCTGGAGTGAGATGGAATCTTAATGTTGTTTTGATTTGAATCTCTTGAATAACTAGTGATGTTGAACATTTTTCATGTATTTATTTGCCATTTTTATTTCTTCATTTGAGAAATGTTTATTCATTTCAGATGCCCATTTTTGGATTGGGTCTTTAAATTTGGGAGGTTTGATTTTTTTGAGTTCTTTGTGTATTTCAGATGTTAGACCTCTGTCTGAGGGACAGCTGGCAAAATTTTTTCTCGGTCTGTGGGTTTTTGCCCCACACTATTGGTGATTTCTTTTGCTGTGCAAAAGCCTTTTAATAGGATGTGATCCCAAGCACTGATTCTTTGTATTGTTTCCCTTGTAGTCTGGGTTGTGTTCATAAATTTTTTCCCTACCCCTATGTCTTCGAGAGTTCTTCCTATTCTATTCTCCAGTAAATTTAGTGTTTCTGTTTTAATATTTAGATCTTTGACCCACTTTGATTTTAGTTTAGTACATGGTGAGAGACATGTATCTAATTTTAGTTTTTGGCATGTGGCAAGCCAATTTTTCCAGCACCATTTGTTAAAGAGGCTATCTGAAACAATTAATTTTAATTATTACATAGGATTTTAAAAATGATCAAAATCAAGGCCTTTAATAGTAATATAATATGTACATCCTTTGGGTTTATCTTTAGAATCTTGCAAATTCTTAGGAAACCTCACATTTATGCTCTGCTTTGGATTGAGAATAGTCTATGATAAAAATAATTAATGGTAAGAGTCTTTATAATATTGACCATGTTACAGAATCTACACAAATTGAATTTTGTATCAGGAAGTGAAAGCATTAGTAGTTCAGACTTACTGCCCCATTAATTCCTGGAGGAGCTCTGATCTGGCAATGAGACCTATTGGTTTTCAGATACAGTAATATATGTTCTTTCTCTCTGATTACTAACTGAAGAAAGACCCTTGATAATGGCAGTTTTCAATTAACTCTAGATCTCTTAAATGGCCTATTACTTAAAAAGAGTAAGTTAAGCATTTAATCAAAAAACATTATGGTTAATTTTCCTTTATCCTAGTTCACTTCTTAATTGGATAGACATTAACATCTAACAAAAGGTAAATCTAATGTCACAACAAAGGCATTGGTGATTGCTGTTAATCTGTGTAAATGGAATGTTAAATAGTGTGAAGTATTAGTGTTTTTTGAAACAATAAAAATATTAGAAACTTATTTATCTATTCTTGGTCTTTGCTAGCATTCCTATAATATAGTTATAATCTGTGCTTCCAATAGGATTGGAGGTGGTTTACAATCATAAAGGTAAACGAATGAGTAAATGAATTAGTGATATATGTAATGAATTAGTGATATATATAGATAATTATTAAGAAGAGAATGGAGGTGCTATGAGAAATTTTTAAGACCCCTTTGAAACATGGCTATAATAATTGAAAACAAAAGTTAGTTTGACTTACCTGAGTAGCTAATATAATGATTTGTATTTAAAATATGTGTTTCTAGAAGAGTTAAAGACATCATTTTGTAGTGATACATGTGTACTCATGTGTATAGCAGTATAACTCATAAAAGCTAAATGTTGGAAGCAGCCAATATGTCTTTCAGTAGATGAATGTATAAAGAAATTGTGATGTTTACACACCAATGGAAGTACCACTCTGTCATAAAGAAAGATAAATTTGAGTCATTTGTAGGAAAATAGATGCACCTTAAGACCATAGTGTTAACTGAAATAAATCAGACACACATCACATGTTTTCTCTTATATGAGAATCTCAAATTATAAATAAAGAGCAAAATAAGAATAGATAACAGGAGGTAGGGAAATAGATCTTCCTCAAAAGAGAAAGGGATCAAAAGATGGAGGAGAGAGAGGGAAGAAAAGGGAATGAAAAAAGGAATTTGGATGTTTTATGTACATGTATCATCTCTACACAAGGAATATAAACATTTTGTACTGCAGACGTGTACTTATAAAAAAAAAGTGTGCATTGCAAAAGTATTCTTTTGTCAACTTCTAGTGAATGTTGGAACCACAAATTTATACAAAGAATTCAAATAGTATGGACCAAATAAAAAGTTTCTTTTGGCCAGAGGAAATCCTGGTTTATAGATTATTATGCTTTTTTAAAAAAGCAATTTACAGTTATCCTGTAAAGTACTAATATCCTATCACCGAGATATTAAAAAAATATTGCTGAGGTTATATATTTGGCATTTGTATTCTGTTTTTCCTTGGAGAATAAGATTAAAATTGCATTTAAAAATAAAAACATTTAACTGAATCATGTTACGGAATAGAAATAATCTGTGAGAATTCACAGCTTTCTTCCCTCTTTTTACTATTTAATATTTTTCCTGGATTTATTATTTTAGAAAAGTAAGTAGAACAATAATATATATATATATATTTCAGGTGTTTTGAGGGGTGTTATGAAACAAGACATTGAGGCGAGCTAATGAGGAGCTAGGCAAGGGGAGAAGAGAGCATGGGAGGAAAGAATAAGAGTTTAAAAGTGAGCTACTTTCTGGCATTTAAATGTATGACAGAAAATAAACAGTGTAATCAATGCTGCTGAGACCTGATTTTACTGAACTCCATTTCTTTTTTGTTTGTTTGTTTTTTGTTTCTTTGTTTGTTTTGAGACAAGGTCTTGCTATGTGGTTCAGGCTGGCCTTGAACTCACAGCAATCCTCCTGCCTCAGCCTCCCAAGTGGTGGGATTCCTGGCATGTGCCACCGCACCCAGCTCTGGACTCCATTTCACATGTGAGAAAATTGAGAAAAACCTGAAATTTCCATTTTGGCTGTGCTTCTTTAATCTTACATCATCTATGGACCAGATAAAGCAGTGCAGTGGATGTCCTAGACCGTCTTGTTGCAGGACATGTCACGCAGTCTGTCACTGGCATTCAAACACAAGAGATCTCTGCATTAGTAATGTTACATGTCTGCCTTAGTGGGAGGTCAGGGATGAAATCAGAACACCCGCCTCAGTCAAGTTCCAGGTGCATCACACATTTTCCCCTTGAAAGCGGAAAATCTGAGAACCACAAAAACATCACGAAGGGAAAGTAGCAATTGTGTTAAAAGTCAGAGCCACAGACTTTTTTTCCTTCTAAACTGGGAGTTCGAAGCCAGGCAAATTCTATCACTGAGCTGGTATCCCCCAACCCTTGTTTTGTGTTTTATTTTGAGACAGAGTCACACTGTATTGCCTAGCCTGACCTCAAACATGAGATCTTCCTGCCTCAGCCTCTCGAGTAGCTGAAATTATAGGCATGCATTACCAGGGACTATTAGTGCTGTTAAAAATGTGCTTACATTGGTGCAAAAATGTATATAAAACATAAGGAGTCAGAACATATCTGTTTAAAATTTTAATTCACAACAAAAGGCATCACAAATCAGTGGATAAAAGAAAGTCTATTCAATAAGTAGAACTGTAACAGTTGTAAAATACAAGAATTTAGTGACAAAAATTTATTTTTAAAAATTAGGAAAAAATTAGTTTAGAATCCAGCTGTGCACAGAACAAGAAATGAAGAGCAAAGGGATTTTTTTAAAAAATGTTAAATAGTGGAGAAAAATAGAAAAAACATGAATATCATCTAATTTCTTGATGGATTTCTTCCATGAAAATAATTAAGATAATAAGGAAATCACAGAGGTCAAAATTATTTACTATGATGGATGCAATACACTGTGAGACCAGACAAATCTGGATTAAATCAATTTTCTTCCACTTACTTCGGACAGACCACATTTACTAAAATTGCATTCATTAGATTAGAAACTGGCAAATAAGAATTGTTAAAAGAAAAGCATATATTCTAGTGCTAAAGAGAAGATCAAGCTAAGAAACAGAAAGCCACTTATAAAGAGAAAGAATACACTATAAATTGAAATCTATAGCATGGAATTTGGCCAAAGCAATAATTACATATGTAAGTGAATGTATTAGGAAACTAGTAAATGAGTTCATCTTGGCTGCAAGCAAGGATCTACAACAGTTAGTTTAAAGCAGAAAAAAGGTCTGTTATGGGCCCTGGGCAGAATGCAGAAATCCTGGGAGAGCCAAGGAGGCAAGGCTGGGTGCTGCTTATAACCAGAAGAAATTACCATGAGAACTACCCAATAGCACCAGAGAGAGCTCCAGTACAGGCCCCGTGCCTCTGCCAGCTGCTCACTACCCAACACCCTGAAAGCCAGAAGGTGCGCTCTTGCTGATAAAAAATAAACAAACACCTCCAGGCAGCTTGTCTCTACCTCAGGATACCATCACATCCCTTTATTCAAGGCAGTTGTGTTTACATCCCTTCCAAGATGCATACTGTTGCATCTAAGAGTTGTGTTTACATCCCTTCCAAGATGCATACTGTTGCAGCTAAGCCACATATGCAACTCTAGCTGCAAGAGAATGGGCGGGGAGGGACAGGAGGGCAAGGAGGGGAAGGGGAAATAAAAATGATCAAGATGCAATATGTATATGTACCAATTCCCCAGAATAGATGTAACTATTATGTACCTCAGACATATGCTAATAAAGACAAGAGAGCCAGCGATACTTGAGTCTTTGTTATTCCAGCTTCCAGTGTGCAAAAAGACTGTGTGCCAAAGAGACAAGTGGAACGGAGGAACACAGTCTCTGATATTTGTGATGGTTAGTCCTCCGCTTAGAACGTTCAATATTCATAAACTTGGGTTCCATTCTAATATCTCCGCATCAATATAAATAATATGCTATAGAAATTAATCTGTCCTTTTTACAAAGGAAATTTGTTCAGCTCCTTCCCCAATGTCTCGTTAGTGACTGCATTCTGTTTCTCAGTGATACTTATTTCTCCTCTAAATCAGCTACAATCCAAACTGATACATTCATAACATTCATTATATTATCTGCCACCAACGGGCCCTATATAAAGCATAAAGGGAAATGAAGGAGGAAGTCATATAATTAATGTAAATGAGTACGTACAGACCTAACCGAACACCATAGAAAGCTAGCAGAGGCCTGGTTTCTGTAATTGGTTACAAACCTGTAGTTGTAATGTAACTTCGTCCTTTCACCACGTATTCAGTTTTCTTTTAGCCTTCAGCTAGAATACCAGTTCTTCTGTATCCTTTATCTAATGAAACTACCCAATAATTTTACTGCCCTGTAGGTATGAGCTTGTGGATCTGCCTTATAACACTCATCATGAAAGCGCAACTAGCCCATTCTGTTCTGGAGCAGCAACTTTATGTGCTGCCAACTGAATAAATCTCCCCTTTCTGTGACAGTTGATTTACTGGCATGAAAATTCAAGAACAGCCTGTTGACTCACACAGCTCCCAAATCATGAGAAATATTGTCTCCTAGTAGAAGCAGTCATCATTTGAGAAATAAACCCTATAAAGCAGAATTTCCAAAGCTGTGGGTATGGGCAATGCAAAATTTTCAAGTGCTTCATTAGGTGTGATTCCTTATCCTGGCTTTTGATTCCCAGAAATTGTCGGTCTGATGAAATACGGTGAATGTTGAAATATTTTAACGTGTGAATTCCGATAAAAGACACATTGCCATTAATTCCCTTCAGTACGCTCTCTTACTCTGAACACATGTGTGCTGTCATTCTGGCCACTTTCTGAAGCAATTCTGGAAGTCTTCTTCTGTGTCTTTAGTTGCCATGTTGTGGCTACCTCAGCGTCCTGAATCAATTCAGTCGTTTACCTTTCATTGTCATTTTGACTTTCTGGAAGTCACATGATGCCTGATTCAGTGAATAAGGTGTTTGAGGACATACTGTAATGTTTTTATTTCACAGGATTTAGCCTAAAGGTTTTGAATAGATTCAGGACATCAAGGCAGCCACAAAAAGACACTCACGAAAGAAGATTCCCAAAATGTCTTCATAAGTGGCAAGAAAAATGGAATATGTTAGACAAGGAAGAGTAGTACAGTGTGTTTCTTATTGTAATTTTTTTTAATTTTTTAATTTAAATAGTCACTGTATTTACCACTCCTAGTGTATTTTTCAGCTTTGGGAAAGATAGTACCATATATTTGTTGCTGTTTCAAAAAGAACATCTTAACTTCACTGATTCTTACCCAGCTGGTAGCTTAACTGAAACTTCTTTTGACCACTTTTCTTTCAGTGGAGTTAATTACATGTGGATTGGTGGGTACCTGTTAAGACCAGGGCATTCCATTAAGCTTGTCCCATTGCTTTCATTCATTTGATACCAAATAAGACCTTTATTCAGAAGCAGTAGGAGGCCATGTCTGTGAGCAAGACATCGACTAAATCCCTGGAGGGTCATCTGCAGAAGCATGATGGACACAGTAGAAAAATCCGAAGCCAAAATCGTAATACATTCCAGTGAAAATCAGACTGCTACCTCTTCCAAGGTCCGAGGAGTTCAGAGCCTCATCTGTCTTTGATCATACAATTGCTCCTGTAGGGTGTGGTGTTGTAGTGCTGACGGGATGGACACTTTAGAATGATTTTATCCTGGAAGTTCAGTGAAGGGAGCTGCACGCTTTTGGCCCACAGTTCATTTCATCTTCATCCTTACCAGCCTGGCTGCCCTTTGCATGAATAAGCACTAAGTTACTGGACAGGAAAACTGACTGACATCCCTTACAGGCAGGCTTGTAGTTCAGAAATGAAGAAAAAGTACGACTACATGAAAAGCTGAAAGCCACTTTTATGATTGTTGCACGGATTTAGGTTCCACTAAGCCGAATTACAGCCAAATTCAGAGCTGCTGACAACAGGCCTGAATGAGCTGAAAATGCTTTGGTTGTTTGTTTTGTTTTTGATTTCACAAGACTGCAAATTTACCGGGTTTGCATAGAAATGGATTAGATCAAAACAACTAAGAACATGGACTTCCTCTAAAAGGCAAGGAGTTTCTGCTAAATAGTATGTATGTTCCTTAGTGTTAGGAGAAGCAGCATGTAGCAGTTTTTCTTTCACATCGCCCAGAATTGTAGGACACCCAGAAAATCTCAAGGTGGAAGGAGTCCTTTGCGTTTTTATTGGACCTATTTTCCACTCACCCAACACTCTAGGGTACGTAACTACTCCAGGATGATAAGTGTTTATTGCCAAACTGTCATCTTTACTGATGCTAGTGGGATCATAATATGGGCCAAAGCCCTGCAGACTAAACTGCAGTGAGCAGTGTTACGGTGGCCCTAAGGAAGGAGCGAAACCGTCCCGCTCTTCTTACCCGGTGGAAAAACAAAGGCGTGTACAAGACCAATTGGTTTATAAAAAGATGTCCATCCTCAGTAACATTCAGAGGACTGCAAAGTAAAACAAGGGAAAGTTAACCATTAATCACACTTTCAGTTTTAAAATGCATACATAAAATGTTGGTAGTATCAAGTTTTAGTTTTGACATAGAATGGGACACGTACAGTACCGATCAGAATATAAATTGTGATTACCGCGCTGGAGGATGATCTGCTAGTGCTGCTAAAATGGTCTATCAAAATGCATGACCCAGCGAAGTCACTTCTCACAATGATACTTCGCATGTACGCAGTTCAGTAGATACCCATGTCTGTTTGAAGATGTTTATTTTTATAAATTTGCAGTGTACCTCTAGGAAACACATATATAATTATGAGATAAATACCTGGACACAGATCTTGACACTCATGCCTACTTCAAAAATACGGAGGAATGAAAACACTGAGAAAGTGTTTTGTGAAGCGATTTCTGTGAAGACTCCATTGTTCATTTCACCCTTTCCTAATAGGGGACTTTCCCCGAGACCTCCCCACCCTGGGACCTGGGAATCGAGTGGGTGACAAGTGAGTTGACTCACTGCTTTGTTAGCGGTGGTGGCAATTTAGCACGACGGTCCTTTGGAAGGCTTGCAGGGTTGGTCTTACACTGTGAGAGTCAGTTATAGCAAAGGGTGCTTCCTGCAGACCCCCTCGAAGACCGTGGTATGGAGAGGGAAGGCAGCATGAGATCGTTCTGGGTATTATTCAGTGCAACCACCTGGAGGAACATGGTGTTCCCGCAGCAAGAATCCTGTACCTTTCCCTTAGGCAGTTCAGGACTTAATAGCTTGAGGCTTCGGTCACTGTCAGGAAGGGCTCAAGGCTTCTTAAGGAGCTCCGAGTGTTTAACCTTTCTGAGTCTCAATTACGTTTTCTTTCAGGATAGAGCAGGGAATGTGTGTGTGCGTCATTTTGATTTTTTTGACCAATCATAATGATGCATCCTGGATTCCTCTTCCATATTCTATGCTTTTTTATATAAATATATAGAGGGGTAAAAAAATAATTACTTTGCTTCATAAAATTTAAGGCCCACTATAGTGTATTATAATATTATTAAATCAATAAATTTATAGTACAAGTATATGAATACAATGAAGCATGCATAGTAGCTTTTCTGGACAAATAATAAGGTTCAATGCTTAACCACCTTTAAATCAGTGATGACGTGTATTATTAATATTAATGAATTTTAACATTAACATTTATTACTTTGTAAACATTTAATGTACAGTAATTACTCTCACAAGTAATATAATAGGTCTTTTGCCTAGCTCACCGTTAACTATTAATATTAGGATTAATATACTCTTAAAATAGCTTTATTAATCAGTTATTATAAAATGTGTAGCATGATAAAATAAAATATTGTAATAGGTCCTCCCTCCCACAAATGAAAATCTGTGTATTTAAGTGTCACCAGTACATATTTAAGACATTACTTTCCTCCTCTAAAATAAAAATTGGATTTATTTCATTTATTTAACATTAAATGTTGATTAGATGTTTTTTAACACTTGAAATGTATTTGCAATGAAAGAAAACTTTATTTTAACTGAAAAATATCTTTTCTGTTAGTTTTGACAAATACCTACCATTGGAGTTGAAACATGAGATTTTCATATTTTGGATTTCATATTAATATCCAGGCTATGCCTCAGTTTACAACTTGACATCTTGCCTGTCTTATGTCAGATAGGTATTTAAACAGTAAATTTGTCATATCCTTCAATTAATCTCCTTTAAGCATACTGTGTCATGTAACTCGAGAAAAGATTTCTACCACTAAAGAGAAATAACTTCAAGATTACAAAATACACACCTTGGAACATAGTGAAAAAAGTGAAATGACATAGAAATGGAGCCAACAATGGGCTTTTTTCTATTAAATTGAACGAATAGTCTAGCAGGAATTCCCATACAATTGTGAGGACTTTTTATTTTTCCCATTTTTGCAATTTATCTAAAGATGTTGATTTTTAAGTCTGCTTCTGAATTTCTCACCGGAAATATCTGAAGCCTTTGAGAGTGCATTATAAAAAGGCAAACAGAATTATCTTATTTGAAACGATGTAGCTTTCCATTTCTCCCAGTGTAGAAAGAACTAAGTAAACTGCCTTCTTTATTGTAGGTGTCATATTTCAATAATTTTTTAGTTACTGAGTATTGAGCAAGATGTTTTAAAGTACTATTTATTTTTCAAGAACTCTTCATATATTTAATTTCCATCTTCATCTCCAGTTTTATTGCAAATAAAATACTCTTTATTAGCATCATGTGCAACATTGATGATAATTTCTTCCCATTTGGTTGTCTGCATTGTGTTGTTTATCATTTGAGTGTGTATTGCATATATACAGTCCAATACTGATGCAAAATACACAAACGAAGAAAAGAAAACTCTCCAATCTGTGAAGAAATACAAATCAGTAATGGAGTAAATTTTATCACACGTAGAGAAATTAAAGGTGACCAGTAAATAAGCAAGACAGTAAATAAGCAAGTGTCCCTAGTTGTGTTAAGGAGAAACAAATTTAGATTAAGAAAGAGCACAGGTGGCTTCCAAAGAAGAAAGTTACTATTAAAAGACTAAAATATTGAAGTTTTTCCATCTCTTCATATGAAGCACTAGTAGACATTAATTTAAGAGCAATTTATTAAGACTAATTTAAATTGCCATTTTCAAGTAGTTTTCAGTTTTAATTTTAAATTGCCATTTTCAATTTCTCACAAAATCCCTACAAACATGTTATAAAATAGCAAAGTGGAGTGGTATCCCTCATTAGAGACATGGGGCTGATCTGTTTTAGGTTAATAAAACAGGAAGAACAAATATGAAAGTCTTTGCACTCTCTCCAGGCCATTTTTTCCTATTCTGCCACTGATTTAAAATTTCTTTAGGCAGCATGATATTTAATTCAACACGTTAAATATTGATGCCCCATCAATATTTTAATGGATTACGTAAGCATTTCTGCATAAGTGGGGTTGAGAGCCCAGGAGTACCTTTCACGAAAGTCCTTTCAGCCTCCCTTTCTGTGGCCCCATTGCACAATCCTGATGGAAGTTCCCTGAACCCCACTCTAGTTCTTCCAGACTTTATCTCTTTGGGGCATTTTTTTTTTTTTTTACATACTGGATAGCAGTAATACGTTTCTTTCTTCTGTGAAACGGAATTCTGCCCCTATTTGTCTTTCATCTGAACCAAGCCAGTTAGTCCCTTCCTGTCAAACCTGGAGACCTGCCATTCTCCTGGTTCAGCTCTGTCTCTGGTCACATGGATCTCTGTTCAGATAGGGTCACCACTCTGGTGTTGTCATTTGTTGATCCAAGTTCAGTATTTTACATTTTCCCTTGTTAAATTCAGAATTCCACCAAAGTCTCATGGGATTAATCAGATCTCTGAAAAATTTAGACAAAGAGAAAGAATTTAAAAAAGAGGGAATCAGGAGGTATAAAGAAGTGTAGGGAGGTCATGGCGTACCACATTTTCCTGTCTGTGAGGTGACGTGGTGGTGGGCCACACATGAAAGTCGGGCAGAGGGGTTCCAACTGAACGAAGTCAATCTAATGGAGCCATTGTAGGTTCTTGATTGGATGATAAATGGAGTAATATAAATTGGTTAGAATCACCCTCCGACAGAGCAATGTGATACAGTATGTGAAAGGACCGAGGACAGAGAACTGGCAGTTTATATTCCTCATCCTGTCATGAGACACAGAATAGTTATTCTGGGTTATGAAATGGGAAAGGAAGATCGTAGGATGATTTGAGAAGATGCTCTGTATGAGGGTTTGTGGTAACTCCTTGCTAAATTGCACAAGGAAGAGCTGACAGTGAAGAAGGAGGGGTGGGAAAGGTGTGCAGCAAGGCGGTTTTAGGGGAAGATGTTGAATTCTGTTTGGGATCCATTATGTTTCAGGTAAATAGAATAGGAATTATGTCTGTAATTATTTTAGCCGAAGTAATAGTTATAAGTGCTCATCTATGAGAGTGAAAATTTAGAGAAAAGAGAACAGGGAAGCATCCTAGAATTAGTGATCAGAAGTAAGAAAATATGCTATTTTTTAAGTGTGCCTCTTTTTCTTATATTTATATGAATTATGATTGGTCCTATAATAATTTTAGTAGTATAGACACTCATGCCTCCAAATCGTGCAAGCAAATAGAAGAAACAAATCAGATAAATATTAACAGACTCCCTTGTCCTGGTCAATATAGAGAAGGATTTTCAATCATTCCTGTCCCGAAGCTTTCTTGCCTTCAACTTTTGTCCCTTAACTTGGGGATACGAAACTTGGTTTCTCTCTCTTTCATTTGTCATAAAATTACGTGACAGTTCATCAATTTTTAATTTATATTTGGTAAATCTTCTTTAAATATTTGATACATAAGATACCCCTGTGGTTATGCTTTTCTGCTTTTCTTCGTTTAGTCAAGTTTTAAAAACAAAATTTTTACAGGCAAAATATCTTACGCTAAAGTATACCTTTGATGAAAATAATTGCCAAAGTCGATCCAGTCACTTAGCATCATTTTTGCAGTCTGGTAGGTAACTTTTATCCTTCCTTATAAAGCAATGTAGAGTTTTCCCTCGGGATGAGTTTGGGATCGTGCCTTGAATTTCACCATGTTTTGCCACCTCAAACAGCAGGGGTGATAAGCAAGCAGCTGCGTGCAAGCGTTCACTGTGCAAGGGGATAGAAAATCTATGTGTTGGCTCTTTTGGGGAGGCCTCGCTGCTATAGCAGTTTATCCCATTACTAAACATGCACCGTGCTGTTATCCTCACATTCAGCTTCTGACCGGCAGTGTGGCCCTGAGCTTTAATAGGGAGCGTATGATCACTCCAGCTGGCAGGTGACACCGTTTGGCAATGTTCCCTCGCTGCTCAACAAAAAGATGTTCAAATATCACAGCAAGGGGAAAGACTGCCGTCTTTGTAAAGAGAATGATTTTTGATGTGCGTGCACTTTGCTTCTGTGAGAATTATTGATTCTACTTGGATAAAATTCAGAGAATTTGTAAAACTGTTAATTAAAATTGATACATAAATTATCAAGTACAGGAAATTTAATTTTAAGTTTAAGAAAGGAGTGCAATGTCATTCCTTTGTCATTCACTCTGAAAATACAAGCCATTCTGGATTTAGGTTAATTTATGAAAGCATAAGAGTTACATGATTTTATTGAGGTAAAGGAAGTCTACTGTTTAATAAAGTACAATATACTGTTTGAAGACTGAGATAAAATCCTGGCTGCCTAATCAAGATCAATCATCACAAGAGTTTCAATTTAGGAATGTGTTGGGTCATTTGACTATAAGCACAGCATACATCATTTTCTATCTTGATATAAATAGGGGAGTCAGAAAAATTAGAAATCCTCCTGGACCATACAGTTGGACTGAGGAGACAAACAATTGATTAGTATTAAGATCTATATGTTTCCAAGTAGCATAATATTCTGAGTACAGTTTTAAAATTAAATCTGTTTATATGTAAATATAAAAGATGAGAGTACAGGCTTATCTGTAGAATGTGTAAAAAATGCATCCACCTCAGAAAAACATGTCACTTTTTTTCTCAGTTAGTTTTTATTAATAATCTATATTATTTAAGTTCAATTGCCTTTATATTTTGCTGAAGGGGGTCAAAGCAACCATTTTCATTTTGGGGACAAATTACTTTATCAAATTACATTTGTGACCATGGTGTCATAAAAATTGTTCAAGCTTATGTAGATGTAGTTTTTCTTTATGCAAAAAAATGAGTATTTTAACTTACCAGACACCAGTTGTGTCTGTTCATATCAGAATTATTGCAGAGCTTTATTATTATTATGAAAATAACTCAGATAGTTTTCTTTAAATAGAAAATCCTTCTATGACCTAGATAATGTGACTGAGCTGATTTACATATCTACAGATAAAACATGTTCTTTAATTGAATAAGAATATTATAAGTGCTTGTTAGAGATTAATTCTGCCGGAATCTTAAAAAGACTTACTGCAACGGATTTTGTTTTTAGGTAATATATTCTTAAATGACAAAATTATTTATATTTCTGAAAAGTTATATGAGCTAATCGGAGTATAATTAGCCTCATGAGGAGCTTGGAGTTGAGAAGTCTGTGAGGGTGCTGGGCTTGGCTAGCTCGTTAATTGTCTGGCCCCACAAGTGCAGAGCTTTCAAGGTATTTATGTTAGAGGGTTAAATTTTAGGTTGGTTGTTGTCATTTTTTTGTTTCATTTCCTACCAGTCCAAGAACATGGACCTACTACACATGTTTAGTGTTCAGGTCATGCTACATAGCTCTCACTGTGGAAAGAGATGACAAACTGGCCTATCCCCTGTTCATCCAATTGAGTCCACTGAGCGTGCAGCTAGATGTTGCTGGGATTTAAGATTTCAGTAAAATGGCCTCAGTGCCTACTCTCACTTCCTGTGCTTAGTGCCTTGTATACCACCTTCAAAATATCTGCTTTACTCCTACATCGTATTTTGCCTACCTCTGCCCTAGTGGGAATTCTTATAATGTGAATACATAAAACTAAAACTATTGTTTCCCAAATTTTCTTTAGTCGAAGAAGATCCAAATGGAAATAATAGGTATCTAAATGTGATTTAGAGTCTAACAATTTCATATGATATAGCTAAGCTTGGATTCTGAACCCAGGTCAACAGGAAAAGACAAAGTACTCATTTCATGGGGCATTTTGTAACACAGGCCACAGAATGCAGCTTTATAAATCAGAGAAGTGTGAGCCTGAGGAACAAAGTTGCTCTGAAAACTTGACTTAGAGATTTTTCCTCCAGCCTGTTGAATAATTTGGTAAACCACCTACTATCTGGTAAGAAATCCCATTCTACTCACCTTCTGTTGCTTGTAAGCATTGTATTGATTAAGATTCATTCACCAACTGTACATATTAGATGGCTTATGTTTGGGAGTGGTCAGAGAGGGATCATCTCAATGCCAGTGCTTCTCAAACGTCTTTATTCACAGAGATTACCTGGGGACGCTGCTAAGGTAAGATTCTCGTTCAGTAGGGTAGGGGGACTCTGAGGATCTGCAGTATAGCAAGCTCACACAAAGACAATGAGGTCAACAGCTCAGACTTTGAGGAGCAAAACCCTAGCCTAGATTAAGTCACCAGGAACAACTTCTACCTCCCAGACTGCTCATGTTAGAGTTCAGCATGATGATGACAGATTATTCTGATCACTTCTGTTACTTTTCTGAGAGTAGAAGCTGCCTATGATATTATCCAACATTCAACCATAACTTCTTTTTCTTTTCCTTTTTCCTTATTAGAAACAAAAAGAAAAAAAGAGTATTTTCTCAAATATCCCTGTATATCTACATATGGGTATAACAACAAAGAGAGAGGTAAAAAGATAGATTAAACTAGCCAGGTTTAAGCAAAGAGGCTCCATAGGGGATACACTGATGCCACTCTTTCACCACATCAATGCAAATGTTCAGCCTGCTTATTTGTCACAAATACATATTATCTGTCAATAGTTTATGACATGATATTTGCAGTCTGTTAATTTCATCCATTTTCCATAAGAAAAAATGTGATTTCAAGAGGTCAAGGTGTTTGGGAGAACTTTAATTCAGGCTCCACTTGGAGACTTTCTAAGAACCAGGCCACGTCCCCCAGATTCTGAGAGTTTGCTTCTGGAGATGGAATTTCAGATCATAAATAGTGTAGGCACAAGTGGGTGGATGGAATGAGGCCGCTTTTCTCTGGAGAGAGTGAAGAGAATGAGCAGAATTGCCTATTGCTAGGGACATGAAAAAAGAGTTAAGTTACAACCTGAGAGGGCAATGGAAGTAGTGGTAAATTATGATGAACCAGTATTAACAGATGAGAAAATTTGGAGTTGATCTTGAGAAAATGAGTTTGGAAGTTTCTGTTTATAAACCTAAAAGAATGGTGGTAGTATTTTAGAATATGAAACGTGCATCTTTCAGAAGAAAGGTATGTTTTCATTAATGTCATGATCATTAAATAGGTTACCAGAATGATTTTAGGAAAACGTATTTGAAATAGCATTCTTTTTGCATGCAGTATAATTTGAATTAACCCAAATGAATGAAATGAAATTTATCAGATTTCAGGGAAACTTCTATTATGTCATCTGCTGAGGAAATCTTTAAACATAAATTTTAAACTCAAGTATTAAACTTTATCCTTTAATTTTTCAGTTTTTACCTGGTTTCTGTGTCTGATGCAAGGTGTACATGGTAGCATCTTCTAGCTCAACACCAAATGTTTGTTTTAGTCAGTTTTAGCCATTGAGGTATCCTGACACAATGTAAATGTCACAGTGACTGTAAGATCATCACTAGGTCACCCTTGCAGAAGCACAGCCTACCCATACTTGTGACTTCTCAGAGTGGCACATTGTCCCAAAAACCACACTGAACCAAAGTGTGTAGTTTCCCAAAGTTCTATAGTATCAAGTCTGCATGGCTAGAATAAGACAGGGAAAAATAGATGATGGAAGCCGAATAATTCAGTAATCATGGGTGATACCTTGACCCAATTTAGTCCCAGTAATAACTGAAAATGAAATTAGTAAACATCACATTGCTTAGAGTGTCACCAAGGCCTATTATAAGGTCATATGTGAGTGATGGAGGCCTAGAATAAGACCCAATATATGTGCACTTTTCTATTCCTGTGGCCTTGCTTTGAACTCTGATAAACTTTTGATTTCTAAAAGTATATGTAAAATATATTTTTTTTTCAAAGTTTTCAACAAACCCCTGGTCCTTAATTTTGGATCAGCCTACTGCACATTTCTGCCTACCAGATACATTCTATATATAACCATTTTAATTGGAGATATAATGTGTTGAACTTACTATGAACTACCAGAAATTTGCTCCTTATTCTATGTTCTGCATCTCAGAGAATTGTGATGCTGTTTCTGAGATTGCCAGTGCTATAGACTTCTAAGTTATTTAATGACATCTTCCTCTCTTTTTATCATCCAAATATCTACTAAGTCTTATTGTTCCTAATTCTGCCTTTCTTGTAGTTTACAGGTGCTTTTCATTCCTACTATCATTGCCTTTGTTTACACTTTCATCAACCTCATGAACAAAGATCTGTTTGAGTTAGAGCCCCCTGCTGCTTTCTAGGTCCATGACTTTGAGAAGATATTTCTGTTTCTTTGCCTATAAAAGTAAATCATGCTCAAAGAAAGCTAGGAGAAAAGACGTATTTTTTTCAACACATAACTTTAATACTCCACATTATTTATCTTGATCACAATGGTGGTAACCTCCTTGTCAACAGTCTCGTGAGCTGGAGAGCTGATTCTCATTCTCATATCCATCAGGCAGATACGCTCTCCTCAGCAGATCTGACTTAGGTACGGAGCCGCCATTCTTCACATGGCGAGTCAGGAAAGCCCGGACTGCTGGGTGATCGGCCTTCTCAAGGGGGATGTTGGTTGCCAGGCACATTTTCACAAAGTCCTGGATAACACTGACTATTTCTGTTTGTGCAGTACTGTTGCACTGAAGAGATGCAGTTGGGACCTCTGCTTCTTTCTCACATTCTGCTCTTCAAATTCTGCCTTCCTCTTGGTATGAGTCTTTGACTTGAGGTGGTCACTAATGGCAGACTTGCGAACGTGATTCAGAACCACATTGCAAGAAGTGCAGAAGAGTTTTCTACCATCTTCATGAAACTCAACTCCGATTCAGTGACTCGATCCAGGGGAGTCACTTACAAAGCAGTCTTAGAGCGGTTTCGAGCAGGTGGTGCTGTTACTACAAATTGTTCCATTCTGATTTTGAGTAAGGTTCGGATTAGTTTTCAGTTTTTTTCTTGATAACTAGTAGTGAAGGTTCTCCAGCACAAAACCAGAGACGCATCAAATCCTCGCACTTTCCGTTGTTCAAACCCGGACTGCTTTCAAATCAGATTTTCAGCAAGTGGTGGCGGGGAAATACTTTCTGGTCTTGCACCCCATTTTTCCTGCGGTGCCGAGAAATCATGCCTCCACCTAAGACTGTGGCCACTGGGAGGGGAAGTGGACGAGACTTGGGTGGAAAGAAAAATAAGAAGGAAAGGAGAAAGAAGGGGTTGCAGGAGGGGACCCTTTCGCTGCTGCCGCCACTACCGCTGCCGTTCGAAAAGATGCCTTTTTGTAAAGAGATGTCTACGTTAAAGAAAGTCTCAATGATGGAACCATTGTTTAAATGATGCATTTAGAAAATTCCTAGACGAAACCAAGAGAGAGGAGAAAGGCAAGAGGAAGAGGGCGTTAAAAGAATTAAAATGCGATGTGTACATGTAGCAACTCTTCACAATCAATATATTATGTACTGCAAACATGCACTAATAAAAAATTTTTAAAGAGGTCGACACATGCGTGCATACAATACATACATACAGTGGATTTCTGATTTACAATGTAATTTTCAAGATTACATGAGATATTCTAAGAAAAATTCAACACAGCAAATACTTCATATATGTTTACTTTATATATTATGTTTTTATCATCGTCATGATGTTCTCCTTGTCTTCAGTCTTATGCCCTAATAATCTATTCTCTCATCTCACCATCAGATTCTAAAATACAAACAAATATCTTCCTTTTGCTCCAAATCTTTCAGTGGTGCCCTATCTACAGAAGGTCTTATTCTGGGCCTACATAATTGCCTAGAGTCTAATCTAGGTCTCTAATTTCCATTCTTACTTCTATGCTTACCACAAACTCCTTATGTTGAGGCCAAGGAAAGATCTATTATTTCCCCCACCCAACATGCTATTTCATATCATATATCCATTGAGTGCCTTCATCTCAACATTCTCAAATGTAGTTCAGAATTCACCATAATAACTTATTACTTCATCTAACCTTCTGTGCTTCCCTTCACAGAATTCTGTATTTCCAACCTCATTACTATAGTCTTGTGTTTGTTGTTATCCTACTGCTAATTTGAGTTACTTAGCATGCACTTTTTGAAAGCTTTGAGGTATTATTAAATTACAGGAAAAATTTTACTTAGGTATATACACACATGCATATGTATACATATTTTATATGATACATATGTTCAAAGTTCATACCAATATATTTAATTTTGTTTTGATGTTTATGCCACTTTCTCATATTTGGAACCTCTGTTGAAAATTAACACTTGTTAGGAAGGGCTATTTTTTTTTTTTGGCTCTTCCATAAGTACTTATTAATTCACCTCAGGATAAGCCACACATTTGCGAAGTCCATAGATGGTACAAAGCCTGGGTTTATGAAACACACAATACTTGATTGACAGTGTCAGTAAATGTGACGTTGGCCTCGGCTAAAGCAGATGTTGTAGCAGAGATTTACAGCCAGTTTAAACTGTGAAAAATAGGGCAGAGTGGTTAAGAAAATGGGCTCTGATTTTAGAAAATCTAAGTTCAAAGTCCAGCTCACAATTTATTAGCAATATGATCTTCCCCATAAAATAGAACCAAGAGTGATATAAATATAAAAAGATTATTGGGAGTATTAAATTAAAGAATACGGGTTGAGTTTTAAATCTGAGCTTTACTAAACATTCAAATTAACAAGGCTACTGTAAGTAATACTTGACATCACTGTGCTTAGAAGGACATGGAACAGGAAGCAGAAAGTGTGCTCACTGTAATGTGAGACATTCCTCGTCTGGTGAGAATTCTCCTAGAAATCCATGCAGCGTAGCTCAGATGCAGAATGATGAGTTTCATATTAGGTAGATCTGGGAGCTCCTCTGGTTTAAGAGACTTAATGTTACACAGGAGCCACAATCTCTTGAAGGAAGCCTGCAGTTCAATCTCCAAGATGCCACGAGAGACCAAGCTGTTCCAAGAGTTGCCCAAAGCTGTGTCTGACTACCAAGTATTTATAGTTTCCCCAGAGCAGATGAAATTTACCCAAAGGCATCATTTCATCACAAATAATATGACCTATGACATAGTTGACATGTCAACTTTTATCAGGTGACCAGGGTAACTATAATTGAAGGCACTTTACCAAATATCAGATCCCTTTAAAAAAGCTTAAGAGAGGTTGTTAATCCTTTGGACATAAACTATGAATTTATTGAAGTATTACATATTAATAAGTATAAAGTATTATTAAGTATCAAAGGATAAGATGCTAACATTTATGAAAATAATTTCAGGAAAGTTATAAAATCTTAGATGACATTTATAAAAATATTCATGTAGAACTTTATTAAAAAGGTACAGAGTGTGTCATTTGGATATTATTTTGCCTAATTTTTATGGATATAGTCATAAGTGTGAGGGCAAAAATTTATTCATCACAGAGAAAGTTTTGATTCCTGGTTAGCATTGTACTAACACATCAACAATATTCAGTGCATAACATTTAAGTAGAAGTGGTAGTTTGGTCACAGGAAAAATAAAGCTGACTCACAGAGCCCTTTTGTCACCACCCTCAGCTGATCTTCTGCTCAGACCTCTCAATGCAGATAATTTGATGTTGATACATTGACCCTAGTTCTTGCTTATGAATATAATTTCATGCACATGCCAGGAGGATTAAGAAGATTGAGTGTGAGTTGTTATGGTGAAATGGACTTGCCTCTTTCAACAGTTAATTATCACAGATAAATACAGCACATGAAAAATAAGTCAGAACTATCAGTGCATTCTCCCATTTGGAGCAGATCTCTCTGTCATGGTGACAAGCTGCCTATATAAACACACATTATTGGATATTGAGACCAGGCAAGAGTTCAACTGAGAGTCAACACAAGTCTGTCTTATTTCCAAAATTTCTTTGAAGTGCATATACCTTTAGTTGTTAACATCCGTAATATTATCTTCATCTTCGTATGCAGATGTTGTGATTTGGAATCCAACATCCCTCTAATTTAAATAGAAATAGAAGTATATAGACAAAAGTTTGAACACAAATAGTTCAATAATGAAATACTAGAGGTATATTTAGTGGATACCCCTGTACTATGAAAATAAATCCATGTATATTTCCAACACACTTTATTTAGGACACACTTGTATATACTGTGTATTAAAGTATTAATTAGAAAAGTTGATGTACTTAAATATAATTGTAAGTTATAACTAAATTTTCAAATGATATTAAAAATAATGTTCAGGTAGTTTAATTTTTTTGAGTTCTTTGTATATTCTAGATATTAGTCTTCGTCTGAGGAGTAGCTAGCAAAGATTTTTTTCCCATTCTGTGGGTTTTCTCTTCACCCTACTAATTGTCTCTTTTGCTGTACAGAAACTCTTTAGTCTAATGTAGTCCTATTTATCGATTCCTGTTATTTCCTGTGCAATTGAGGTTCTGTTTAGAAAGTCCTTTCCTACTCCTATGTCTTCAAGTGTTTTACCTATTTTGTCCTCCAGAAAGTTTAATGTTTCTCTCTTAATGTTTAGATCTTTGATCCACTTTTATTTTAATTTAGTATATGGTGAGAGATATGGGTCCAGTTTCATTCTTCCAGTTTTCCCAACACCATTTGTTAAATAGGCTATCTTTCCTCCAAAGTATGTTTTTGGAAAATGAATGGAGATGAAAAATATGTTGAGTGAAATAAACAGACTCACAAACTGGAGTACCATATGTATCCCTCATTTGAATGAGGCAAAATACAAACGAAAGGGTAAACAATGGATACACAAAGGAAAAGTGTTAGGTATAAGCTAATAGACAAAGAGTTCAAGGGAACAAGAAGAGGGCAAAGGGAGAGGGGAATGGGAATCCAGAGGAATAATGATATCTTAAAAATAAGAACCTGGTAACCCAGACTTAAATCAGTGACACTGGGTACTACAGTAACTTTATATAGTTGTGACTTACTGCTGTATGTAGGTGGTTATTTACATTGCTCAGCATCAGAAGCAAAAAGCACAATGTATTGTGGTCTGTAAGCGTGTTTAATGGCCTGTAAGTTTGTGTAATTTTGGATAAATTTTAATAAAAATCTATTAAAAAATAATGTTCAGGCACATATTAAATTACTTTTTCTACTCAAAAAAAAAAAAAAAACACTGAATTTGGCCAGGATGCTTATTTAACTCACTAAACAGAATGGAAATTGACATATGTTAACAGCTTTTGGTTTCTCATTATCTAAATTAAAACAAATCTGGAATGAGTAAAATGAGCAATATGGTAAATTTAGCTTTAGCTAATTTTGCTTAAACGCCTTTATTTCCTATTTCCTATGAATGTTTTAACAACTCTTACAGAATAGGAGGCAATGAAAATGTTAGCTTTGAGTCTGCTTTTACACATTGTAAATGTTAATCTATTTTCAGTGAAATTGAAACTACACCTTGAGGAAGAAATAAAAACGCCCAAAGTGATTTTACTGCGCAGTGTAAAAGATAACATCCTTAACTGCCCGAGAATCTGGTGAGAATATCGATGCTTTTTTGCAGCTTTTGCCAGCAAGAGAAGCTGCCAATGACTTTCCAGTCCTGCGTGATGACCAAAGAGTGCCAGGTATCCGAGTGGACAGAATGGAGCCCTTGCTCAAAAGTGTGCCATGATGCAGCGTCCCCTACAGGCACTCGTGTAAGGACACGGACCGTCAGGCAGCTTCCCGTTGGCAGTGAAAAGGAGTGTCCCGAACTTGAAGAAAAAGAAGCCTGCATGTCTCAAGGAGATGGCGCTGCCCTCTGTGCCACGTGAGTAAATCAAAGAGTGCAGTATGCCTGAATTGCACGTTCGTTTTGTATTTCATTTCAACCGAGCAGTAGATTAAAACATAGTGATTTGTACACATTTTAAGCAGAAAAATAAAATATCCCTTTCCAAACTCTACACTAAAAAAACACAGGTTTTGCAGAATAAAATCTTTGCTTTCAAATACCCATCAAGGTTAGACTTTTAGCAGCACTTCTTTACTTGTGCAAAGAAGTTGCCCGGGTTTTCAGCTATTTTAGTTTTTATGAATTTCTTCTATTTTTGTCTTAAACTACTGCAGTATTCTTTATCTTCTCATATTAAAATATCATTAAGAAAATAAACAAAATATTTGGGTCTCTTTCTCTGCTCCCATTTTTTAGGAAGTAGCATATTTTCTTAGAGTGTATAAACTTTTTACGGTACTGGAAATCTATCCCTTTCACAGGACTCCTTGGAGTGACCTAAATTGAAATTCCATTCTATATTTTTAAAATGATCATTATTTTAAGTTCCCTAGCAAATAAATTATTTAGCTTTACTTGTCTGTACTCTATCTTTACAACCAGGCATCAGTTCTATGTTTCTAGAACTGACCTGAGTGTTGTCCTTCCTGTAGAAATAAATGAAAGGAGTATTGTTCCTTGATGTCCCAGCCTTACAGCTCTGTTAAGCCATGAATCTCCACTTGTAAAAATGAAGTCAGTTTAGACCTCAGCCTTGCCGTCAAGAAACTTTATCACTAACAGAGCAAAGCATCAGCTCTGACATATAAGAGCCCCTTTCACCTTTTTGTCTAATGGGGATAAACACTGATATATCCCTTTACACCTGTGTTGGCGCTAATCTGATTGCTAAGGAAGTATCTTGGTTAAAGTGACACAAAGTGCTACATGAGCCATTTTCTTTGGGCTTTTAGAGTATCTATTTCCTAGACCTGGACAAACGCCAGCACTGCCTATCAGCAGCACCAGGAAGTGGTTCCCAGCTATCTCCTTCAAGCGCGTGTTGGACTGACAGTCCCCCAGCACTTCTTTCCCACCGTGATCTTGACTGGCGCTCCACTTGTACATCACAGATCGGCTCTCCTGTGCTCCACTGGTTAGGAACTTTGCATTTGTCAGCACTCACCAGGGATGCTCAGCACTACAGAAACCAAGAGGCACAAATTCTTATTCGTGACAATAAAAAAACCTCCAATTTGTCCTGTTACATTTCCTTTAATCCTGACACACAATTATAAGTTTGCCACTGCACGAAGGAGCAGTTTTCATTCATTTTATTAAAGGCAAGACAAACATTTGAGTTCATCACTTAGAATGTTTTCCATTCTCAGATTGAATCTTCCTTTGTTTACAAGCATGAAGAAAGGGCAGGCTCGAGTTCAGCTTAATTGAACGTAAAATTTCATGTTTTTACCATTCTCTGTTTTCATAAAATATTTATAAGTTGCAATTAAAGCAGAATCTTTCTCAGTGTAACCCTACTCTTGCTGGGGCAGTACTGAGGATAAGAAAGGGATTGAAACTGAGTCTGCATCATGCTTTAGTCGATGATGGAGTCCAGAGGAAAACATTATTAAAATAATTTTTAGAACAAAACATGAGGGGGATAGAGAAACACTTCACTTACTAAACATGGTGGCCACCGCCGGCCTTTTCTTAGGTATGGCTGGAGAACTACCGAGTGGACCGAGTGTCGCGTGGACCCTTTGCTCAGCCAACAGGACAAGAGGCGAGGCAACCAGACTGCCCTGTGCGGAGGCGGCGTCCAGACCCGAGAAGCGTACTGTGTGCAAACCAGTGAGAACCTCCTCTCGCACTCAGATACCCCCAAGGACAAAGAAGGTACGTTTGGCATCCTTCTAAATGACTTATTCATGGAGTGTGAGCATATGGTGGCCCTGGAAGGATATATGCAGGGCCATTTGGACCATTAAAAAAACCATATTTCTGTTCTCATTATGGTTGATATGACCATGGTAAACTGTAATCCACATTCTGGTTGTTGAAGAGTTTGAATACAAATCTATCTGTGGTCAGTTTTGAGTTACTGACAAGTGTCTTTTTAAGTTTTTATTTTAAATACTTTTCTGATTCACTCCTGCATCAAAGTTTGGCGGGATTAATTAATTATGAAATTAGGATAAAATCTTATATTGTAAATATACACAAGTGCATAAAGTCCTAAGTTTTCCCTGGATGAGAAGTAAAACCTCATAAAAATCAATCTCATTTTGTTAAAATGTGCTTAAAAATAAGTTAGTTAAGATATTGAGTAAAACTTTCAATTTGAATTTAGGTGAAATAAATACAGATTTAAAAGACAACAATAAAAGGAAGCTTTAACCCGAACACATGCCATTTTTTCTCCTTTAATATTTTGGCAGATATATTTTGGATTTTATTTTATTTTTTGATCTCAGTTTGGGAGCCAGATGCTATAAGTGTACAAACAAATAAATGAATCCAATATGGCCAAGAATAAAAGTATATATTCTTATATATTAATATTATTGTTAAATTCTAATTATTATTGGATCAAGTTAACAGTGAAATTAGATCTTAAATTCACACTAATATGAATATATTTTAGGCAGGTTTTTAAGCAGTCCTTGTACTCCCTTGATCTGAAGAAGAGCAGGATTTCTGTCACTAACCCATTCAACATGTATTGATTGTTGTCAACAGCATTTCAAAACACGTAAAAGATAGTGAGGTTATAGAAACATCAATACAGATTTCATGCCATGAGAATCCTTAAATCCATTACTATGGAACACAGACAAGCCCATAGTTATATTGCAGTATGATACACCATACAGCTAGGCTTTAGAATGACTGTTGGGGGAATGACAGAAACAGACTTTCATAGAGGAGGTGGCACTTGAGTCAGGTGACAATGGGCATACCACTTACACATAAGGAACACAAGAGGGAGTTTATTCCAGGCAGAGGGAATAGTGTGTGTTAAAGCAAAGCACAAATCTTGCCAATAAAAATGAGCATGTTGTATCTGGCAAGTTGTGGTCAGGATAGGTTGCAATTTCCTAGGAAATGTGTTTGCTGGAAAAGAAAAAGAATAAAGATACTCGTTGACACCAACAAATGAAAGAAGAAAGACAGGAGTCTTTTCAGGCAAGGGATCTGAGCAAGAATGACCAGAACAACCAAAAGAAGAGATGGCTCCTGTGTCCTCCAAAAAACGTGACATCAGTGACCAGAAATTCACAAAAGATAAGCACTGAAGTTTTGCATTTGCAACTTCCAAAATGTAATTGTTCTGTATCCACTAATTTTACAGCAAGTCAACTCATTTAGGAATCTTGCCTAGGAATACATTTTACTACTAATGTATCTTGAAGTTGTAAGGAAGTAGCATAAAACATGTAATGTTAGTACATTAATATTTTTGGCCACTTTAATGCTGCATTTTTAAAACTTGTAGGTGAATTTATTACAGCGGTCTTTTCAGAGTAGTATAATTTCATGGCTTGAGGTAGAACAGATTTTAGTTTCTGAATGTCTATTATGTCTTATAGGTTATTACTTTCAAAGGATCCTTGAGAATCCTGAATTGCAATTGGATTTTTTCAATCATTTTTTCATAGAGTGCTTCATACCTCTCCCAAACTACTACAGAACACCAAAAATGAAAGTCAAAGAAAGGAACACAAAAAGAATATCATTATAATATCTATTACTCTAATGTAAATACCAAAGCAAAGGTCAATAGATAGAAAAAGAATTACTTCGCTCAAAATTAATATTTATAATAATGTATAACGTGAGTAGCTTAAGAATTTCCATCCTTTATATTACATACTAAGAATACTAAAAAGTCTCTTACTGCTTACAAAACAGTTGGTTCTCCTTAAACATCATGGCTTTTTTTCCCTCAGAACTTGGACTATATTTCCTCCAACCCCTGTTACCAAGAACTCTTAACATTTCCTCCACCAAGAAAAAAATACTATTTAGTACAGCAGCATTCCAGGGGTGACGAAGAAAGACTATGTGGACTATGTGTGTATGAATGGAAGACAATGAGACAGGGCTGTGCAGAGTGATCACAATCTGTCTTCCTTCAATAAATGTGAAAGAGCAGACGTTCACTTTCTAAAGAAAGAGAAACCTCTCCAGTCAATTCCCCCAGCCAGTTTTAATAAGAAACTAATCTCAAGAAAGCTTGACTATGTAACCATGAACAACTCGCCCTAAGAGCAGTTTATATTGTACTTACTTCGAAGAACAAAGTTTACAGTGTCCTTTTTGCAGATCCATACTGTGTCCCACATGTGACTACATTCACATGTAACCAAAGTGTTAAAAATACCTTACCTCAAACACTTTAATTCAAAAATAACTTTGTTAGCACAAAAAAGATAGCAAGTCATATGAAATTCACATAAACTTCCTTTATTATTTTGGCAGGTCACATTACACAGGGAATGGTAGTGACCACACTGGCATGAGGACAGAGCCAGGTTACTTTATTCAGTATATGTACTACTATTAACTGACTCTACCACACTGATGGACCAGAAAAATCCTCTTTCATGGAGTTGGTATATTTAATTTCCAGAAAATCAAAATACATATGATTAAACTACTCACAAAGTATTTAGTATAACAGTCACAACTCAGTGTGCTATTTGTGTCAGTCGAGTTCCATCAACATTATGGTAATCAAGGTAATAATAGCTTCTACAGACAACAGGAAAGATACAGCAACTCAATCTTAGAGTGCATCTACATTTTATTTATATTCTGCTGCTGGCTGGAAGTAACTGTCAGAATTTTGACAATTTTTCCCCTACAATATTCAGGTGACCACAACTTCCACTATACTATGTCTTTAGAGGAAAGACCTGATAAGTTCTATAATGAGAAGAGTTAGCATTAAAACTCTTGATGGTTTCTGTTCACCCCATCAGGATTCCAGTAGAGGGTGAAGAATGTCCAGCTTATGCCCTTGTGAAATCTACCCATATCACAATATGAAAAGAAGAGGTCTTGAACAAAGGGAAGCTGTGTGTATCAAAATTCCAGAAAGCTAATGAAAATATTGCTGACCATTCGATGCATGGATATAAGCTCAAAGTGAAATTAAAGTAGCTTTCAGCTGCAGGAACTCAAGGAATTCTCCCATTTGGTACAGATTGAGAAGAATTAAATGAGAGAAACTAAAAATATTGGTTTAAGCCATGAGGCTTAAAAGTGATATATATTATAGGACACTTAAGAGCACTTCTCTGTGAAAAGCACACCAGAGTTTCCACAGTAAAGTCTGGACAAGGCCATTGGGACAGAGGTTACCAAGAACGACAGCTCTGACAATGAGCCTGTGTGATGACATCAAGTCAGATGTGCCAACAGAAGAGATTAGAGGGTCAGTGGAAGAATAATTAACTGTGAATAGACAGAAGGATGAATGAAGAAAGTGTGTTTCCCCATGTTCAGCAAAGAAATAAGGAGAATAATGTAGTCAAACCACGCCTAAATAGAATGCAAACTTACCAGGACTGTAGCCTTTTATCTACAGTTTCCACAAATCAGTCCACTTTAGTCAAAGCTTTTTTGAAAAAGCAAAGAAGAAAGGCTATGCTCATGGTGCTATTTCTTTGTTATTTCAGAAAGTAAATATCAGAGCACATCAAAGTCTAGTGCTGCCCCTTTCCTACCCATCACTTTGGAAATAACAGGTAGCCGAGACCATTTTATATGACATTTCCATCAGAAATGTGTGTCAGAGCATCATGAGAATGGAAGAAAGTCTCTTCATGTTCCTTGATACAATCCTTAAACCATCTAGGAAAGAGTGGTGGACTTTTACTCTCTATATTTCTACTGGCTAAAAATATATCAAAGCTAACCCATGAAGTAGAAATGACTTCATGTTTATTGACTTCCTATTATAGCACTATATAAATTACAGAAAAATATAAAAAGATATTTAAATTACTGACTTCTGTAATTTTTACTAGGTATTATAATTATGCAGACAGGTGCATAAAATTTTTTCATGAACAATTTTGTTGAGAGAAATTAACGTAGGTAAGAATATTTTTCCTAACATATTTCTGAGTATTCCACTTTTATTTAGCTAATTTTAATCTGATAAAAAAGGAACTAAAACATATGGTGGCTGCATTTTGGAAACACACTCTACACTCTGTACAATGAGATGTAAAAAAGCATTGTAATATAATTATAGAGTAATTAAAACATAAGAAATCCCTGAAAGAATCAGATCGTCCTCATGAGTCTGTCCTCTGGATATCTTACTGGAAAGAAAGGCTGTTACTCTCTGAAATTTCTCTGTGATCAGTGGAATACTAAATGGAAAGTGAGATGCCGTGAGGTTGCAGTGATTGGGATAAAAGCTAATAAAAACTCACCTGCTGGGAACTAGATTAAGGTAGTTAGTGGTCTACCCAGAAGTAACTGAATCTTTTTACCGAAGGCAGAACATAATGAAGAAACTTCAAGAACTATTTGACCAGAAAGGCGATCAAGAAAAATATAATAAGGAACCACAAAAATCAACTAAACATGACTATACTTTTGATTCAGATGTTTAATAAACATTTATTGGTTGACACTCATTGGCCCTTTTATAAGATAGTATAGTGTGTTTTTATTTCTTTTTACCTGAACAGTGTCCCTCAAATGTTTCAAGTACACTCCCCGCCAGTTTAAGATTCTCTATTTTAGGAATAGACCATATTCGCATCAACTGTGACCTTCACTTATGAAGAACAAACTATTCAGCCTCTGAATCTGAATAGAGTATGCATGATCTATTTGTTACATCAAATGACAAGTCAAGAGCGGTGCATATTTAGCAGTTTGGCCACTCATTAAAGAGAATATTTTTATACATTTATTCTTTCTTTTCTGATTATAGTATATAGCTAGAAAGTCTTTTGAATTTTCATTTTAAGACTACTTTCAAAAGAACTCTGGACACAAATCCTGACAGTTCGCCCTTGTTGGCCACGTATTCCTATATTCATTACCTGACTTTATTCGCCTCAGCATGACCATTTAAAATGATTCCTCTAGGGCTGGGGATTTAACTCAGCGGTTAGAGTGCTTGTCTTGTAAGCATAAGGCCCTGAGTTCGATCCCCAGATCCAAAAAAAAAAAAAGAACTGCAGCAGTGAGAAATGAAATTGGAAGTGAAAATTAGGATAATCTTTAAACAGGAAGGCACAGATTGTGAGAGAGAATTTTCAAGAATTAAATAATAATAATATACAGAATTGGGAGAAATAATAAAATATCTACATCCACTTACAATTTAGGGAGATTTTGCTCATCAACTACAAAATGATATTAAAAGAATAGAGAGAAGGAAAAAATTAATTACAAGAGAATATAACGAATTAATAGTGAAATTCTCAACAGTGTCAAGAAAGGCAAAATAATACATGATATATTCAAAGTACTGAGAGAAAAATAACTGCTAACTTTCAATTATTTATCCAGCTGCATGACATTCAAATATATGAGCAAAATTAAAACAAAAGTGAAAGGATTTACCACCAATAATCCTTCATGGGAAGAATTGCTAAGTGATGGCGTTCAGGAAAAATGAAATTGAATTAAGAAAGAGTATGATTAAAAATGAGCAAAAGAAGTTGATAAACACTTGAGTAATCTAAATAAGCATAAATATTTTTGAAACAATACTAATAATTGTAATGTGCAATTAGTGAGTGAACAATAAAATGCAATAGGAAGAAAAGGTAAGGAGTATACCATTAAGGAAAAAGGGGAAGGTACTGAATATATCTTGTATAATATGTATTATTAGATAATACAATAAGGTCACTTGTTAATATATACATATATACAAACTTTTCAATCCAGTGGAGGATATAAAAGGGCCTGGATAAAAATCCAGTCAGTCTAATAATAGTACTACATAAGAGAAAAATATTAATTATATTTTTTCTTACATAGGTACTCTAATAACATAGAAGACTAGAAATGGATTTTAAGATCTCAGAATCAAAGGTCGCTACAGATAGTCATTTTATTTTAATTGTTAACTGCATCTATGAGAATAGTCAACTGAATGACAAATGTTTACAGTGACCAAACTAATAATGTGGATTGTTCAGCCCAAACACTCATCACTGCTGGCAAATACATAAACACACTAACAGATCTAAACTGTGTTTCTCAGTCAATAATTACATCTTTATATACAAAGCGTGGTCAAAAATTTTATTTTATCAAGGAAATAACATGCAATTGAGTTAAATTATAGGTATGTATGTTATCAAAACTATCTGGAAGACTGAATGGTTACGTCAATTAAATCACAACTGACAGAAAAATTTCTCAGATAATATACATTTTCTGTAATATCTTTAGAGTGAAGGATAATCCTTAGAAACATAAAACTCAATAGAAGTTGAGTTGTTGCCAGTTGTTTCCAAATTGATGTTGTTCAGTGATGCCTGAAAATGATTGCACACTTTTTAAATTGGAGAATAGAAACCACAAAATTGTATGAGTATTTCAAATCTATCTCCCTCTCTGCCATTCTAGTTTTTCCCCATATGCCAATGGGAAAGATAAATGATATTGGCAAAAGAATTGTTGCCTAGGGTGGGTAAAATTCATTGTGTGTATTGGTCTCTTAGAAAAAAGCCACACATGATGAGCTAACAAATATATAAGTGACATTAAACTAATAAGAATGAAGCATATTGAGTAACAATTTTATGACATATAAGAGGCTAGACATAGGAGAATGTCGGCAGCAACATGAAATCGCATAAACTACTTATAAATACCTATGTGTAAATTCTGACTGCCCACCGTAAAAGAAAATACTAGTATTAACAGTGATGATGACAGTGTTGATTGCCTTTGTGAAGGCTTTATGTTAATTATTGGGTTGATTTGGAGATACATTCTATGCAGAGAACAAGCAGTTGCAAACAAGGACTTGATTCTGAGCTTTTTCGCTGTCTGTTCTCTCCAAGGTTACTACTCCACAAGTCAATCACGATCTGATCAATGAAGTGTCACAAATTTAAGAATCTCATTTGGTATTCTTTCATTTACTCAACAAATACTCGGTGTACAACCATTAGGTTACATCACAAATTGAGATGTTGATGGTAGAATTTTTAAAAAGCAGCCTTGATCTGGAAGTTTGTGCAGTTACAGTAGCCTTGAATTTATAACTTGCTTTAGTTGGAGTTCAGAGCAACCCTTCACAGGGCTGACATGGGACCCTCCTGGGGTCCTGCTAGTTTAGGGTTCTCCAGTCAAGCTCTGATACTGTGACACCAAAGTCTCATGACACCAAAAGTCTTACTTCATAAAGATTCTTTACCATGATTTATCAAGTAAATTACCTGTCTCTAAAGTCCATGTCTTCAGTATGTAGTAGAAGAATCACCTGGATGCTTTAAGAAAAATGAAAAAAAAAAAAAAACTATCTGGGTGTTTCCCTTCAAAGTTGTAATACTGTAGGTCTGGATTAGACACAGAAACATCAGTCTTTTTTTTTTTAAAGTATCATAACTGATTGTGAGTAGGAGTTGACTTTATCATAAAGTTAATGACAGTCATTTCAAAACTTCTTTCCAAAGCTTTGGGAAGGAATGTATGGGGAGAAAGGGGTCCAGTTCTGGGCATCAAAGCTTATACAATATTGGTGGGGGAGAGGGAGGAGGAGGAAGAAAAAGAGATGGAGGAAGGAGAAAGGGAAGAGGAGGAAGAGTGGGAAGAAGAGAAGAAGGAGTAAACAGAGGGGAAGAAGGAAGAGAGGGAGAGGAGGAAGTGAAGGAGGGGAAAGAGAAGGAAGAAGAAGAGAGGAGAGGAAAAGAAAGAAAGAGGAGGAGGAGGAGGAGGCAGAGGAGATAGTACAATTGCAAATACAAAAGCATTCACTGCTCATTAAGTTTTCTTCCAGGACCTCAGAAGGGTCCTGTGCTTGTCCTGGGAACCCTGAACCTTAAGAGTCATAGGCTTTCCAGTAAATCCGCCCCTCATGCTAACACATCTTCTAGTCCTCGTTAGAGTCAAAGAGAATCACCTCTGTAAAATGACAAGCAGGACGATCAGCGTATGTATCCTGAAAAGTTTTGTTTCCTACTTTTAGAATTAAGGTTGGGGAGAAAAGGAAGATTAGGGAAAGTTCCTACATGTCTTTAGCAGTGACGTGGAACTTTCAGGTCTAATATCGGTCTCATTTACACTCACTGAGCCCAGTTGTAAGACCCTGAGCTTTAAATCTTTAGAAACCCACTATGCCTTGCTAGTATTTAAGCTGGGAAGTTGGGGGGCAAGACCATTGTTTCATCTTATTTCATCCCTGTAACCTGAGATGGAAAGAATCCATAGTCATCAATAAAAGGCTTTCCATTAATGAAAGAAAGATGGGGGATAAAATGTCACCTCTACTGACACTATCGAGTGACTATAGTATGCGTGCTTTCTGTAACCCTTAAGCACTTATTTCATTGAGACTGTTGCGGATGACTGATAGCACCAGAAGGAATTTTGAAATTAGCACTTAGGGATGTGCACTGGTGAATGGGTAGCATTTTTTTCAGAGACACACTCCTGCTAGCTAAGGATATAAAAGAAATGGCCTGTGGCTGGGCTAGCTATTCTCTGCCTTGCTGATGATTGCTCAATAGGGAGCAGCTACTCTCTCCAGTGTTAACAGAGGAGTACAAACTATATTGTGGAACTCATTAATATTTATTCCTTCTAAAAGCAATGGGCAATAAAAAGGGAAATAAACCAGGGAGAATAGCAATGGGAAAAGGAAGCCATGACAACAGATTCGTCTTGGAAAGGTCTCACCAGTTACTGTGCCCAAAAAATGCATGTTCAAATTACAAGGATCCATATTATTATATTGTTAGCCTGGAACACACTAAAAATGCCTATTACTGAGTGAACTAATTCAAGAAAAGAACTGCATACTGAGTGCAATTCAAGAATAAGTATTTATATTCTTGTCATTATATGCATTTGTTGTACATCTTTACAGTTTTACTTTTTCTGTACTCAGTGAAGCTACGTCACTTCAGTGTCTGAGTCTGTGCTGTTTCTAGGGAAAGTCGGGAGTTTCCTTTCTCTACTTATTTCTTATTTATAACTCCAGCCAGTGTCTCGGCTAGCCAAACATCTCCTCTTATTTTAAATAACTAAGATTTTTAATCATCTTTCTTCATCCAAAGTCTATAGCCCTCCCCTATATTATACAGTTTACCATTTGATTATAAGATTCTGCTTTAAAAAACTGCTTCATGAATATTCATGACAATTTCTCAAGATTTTAGGCTTTTAAGAGAGAGTATGTTTTCCCCCTCCACCAAAATTCCCTAGTATGATTCATTATTCTTACTAGAGGTCTGGGTAAATTTGCTAATTGTGTCATTTGGAAATATCTTTAAGAAAGACAGAGAAATGCCTTCAGTAAGAGACCCGGCATGTAATTTATAGTGTTTCATTTGGAATTAACATGTCTGCCTCACTAGCTTCATTCTTTTCTTCTTTCCTCTTCTTTCCTCTAAAAAGGCTTCACGGCAAAACACATAAGGCCTGTTCTAAGGTCTTATATTTATTAAACACCGAATGAATATTAGTTGATTTTGTTTATGTGTTTGTTTTTCTGGTGCAACTAAGAAAAAAGAAGGATTTGAAAAAACTTATTTCAAATCCTTTATCTGCATTAAACTATAATTATATACTGGCCATACTAGTTGAGAAATAAATGGAAGATGAATAATACATGGAGTTTCTTTACAATATGTCATAAGATACTGCCACATACTTCCATCATATATGAAGTTACTTCTTTCTTGGAAAAAGTAGACCTTTTCTAAAGCTTTGTTTGTATTATTCTAGAAGAAAAAGAAATATGACTAATTTTGCTTCTGTAGTTCTGGGAAACAGAATAATTACAACTTCCCTTCTTTTGTGACTCAGAATCCTTCAGAAGTATAAGCAGGACCACATTGCACACGATTCTGAAGGAAAGGCTTGTAATAACCCTGGGATTATTTGGTTACTTTAAAGTTTATTTCAAAGTTCAGCGTTGCTGAACCTTGAAATGCCACACTGGTCCATCTGTCCCTTATACAGTTTCCCTGAGAACCTAAACCCCTCTGAGTAAATAGCATTATGCTTGGAGGACCTAACTCTTATTGTTAATAAAATAACAATAATGAATAGATACCAAAAAAAAAGGTTTTAAGAAGTATCTTATTGTCTTATCTATCTTCAGCTAGATGTGGTTGGAAAGCTTGCATCAAGTAAGTTCCTACTCCAGTAGGAATTTCAGAAATACTTTGAAAATAAAATATCCTATGAGTTTTCACTAAGAAAGCTTTAGATATATTTCCTGCTGCCTCCTAAAAATCTATACCAAGAGGGTAAGCAGTGTTTTCCACTTGATACATGACTAAATGGATAATCAGAGAATAAGTTTTCCAGACATATAAACAGTAAGTGACAAAACACAGACTCAAAACCTGTTCTTTAACTCTGAAATCTAATCTCCACTGCCCTATGAGTTTGCTTCAGAGTGATGTACTCTACATATAATAACTCGCCACAAATTTATCAAAATCATAAGAAGTGCATTGCAATATCTCATATCTCTTTCAGAATAAACAAAGAGAACAGCTTAGAAATCTGCTTCTTGTAACAGAAAATTATAGGAAAAGTAACCATAATTGAAACCCAAGCCAACTCAATATGTTCATCCCCTGACGTGGTCCTGTAAGGTCAATGTAGTGTCTTATCCATGGTAATTTGAACAAGTATTATGTTGGATCAGAAACAACTGGTATTTTGTAATTCCAGAACTGTCAATTAGTGGCAATCTCATGTGACTTAAATGAAAAAATTACCTTTGAACTACTATATGAAGTCGGTTGGTCTGAACTACTCTTCACCTATGACTTTACACTGTCAGAATCAAGCCCATAGCTACTAGCCATGAATTATACTCCATGTTTCCATGAGAAGAATATGAATTTGTGTTGTATGCAGTATGCTTTAGATAGGGTAATGATTGTCTTCTGTGAATGTATGTAGATGTCCCCTTAGTAGATATTCTTTATGGGAAAATAAATCCTATTGATGACTTTAGAGTGACCTGAATTCATCAAGCAGATTTGTGTACAGATAGAAATTTACATTCAATGACATGTTTTTTTAGTACTTAGTATGCCTTATTTTGTAACATGTAAGTACATACAAACAAGGAAGATAAAGTGATTTGCGGATAATAGATGAGGGATGTGGAGCAAAGGAAAAATGCTATCCAAGAAAGGATATCAAACCAATAATGATTATAGTGATAATACAAATGTGTACTACAGGGTACAATGAATCTCTTGAAGTAGGCCACAAGTTCTACCTCTAAGCTTGTAATAGCCAGTGTAAGGAGGAATATTGCATTAATTCACAGGGCTCATGAGACAGTATGAAATGGTTATAAAGGAGAAACAAAATAATTTCTAATTCTAGGATCAGAAAGAAAACTCACCAGTGAGCTTTCATAAAGAGAACATTGTAACCATGCTGAGTTATAGCCTCATCAATATCCATCTTTTTTGTAAATTATATTTTATTTTAATGGTACATTTTAGATGTACATAGTTATAACATTCATCATAGGGAATTTGTACCTGTACATGGTATATCTTGTTGCTTCTTTTTTTCCCATTCCCTTCCCCTCCCTTCACCCCCTCCTCCCTCCTTATTTACAAAAGCTTTGTTTCCATCTTTTCCTTCGATTTCTTATTTCTCTTGTCCCTCTGTTCCTTTCCCCCTCCCTTGTTCCCTTTCCCATTTGGACATTTTCTTCCCTTTCCCAATATAATACATTTTAGTCTTTACACTTTCAGTTTCTCACACCAGAGAAACAATGCTGTATTTTATAAGAAAGTTTTCTCCTTATACAACATTCTTCAATGTCACTGACACCAAAAATATGAAAATGTAATTCAGTAAATGCAAAAATATGGGGAATAATATGATATGGGGAGACTCCTGAGAAGATGGTGGAGCATAGAGAAGCAGAGTAAGAGCCTCTCCGAGATTTGTTGTCCAGACACTGAATATAGCAATTTAGGGAAGAGAAGAAGGAGGGAAGCATGTTCTCAGACCTCTAGATTTAATAAACCAAATTCAGAGCAGAGCTGGATACAAAGTCAGCACTCAGAAATCAATAGCATTCCTGTACACAAACAACAAACTCACTGAGAGAGAAATTAAGGAAACAACACCTTTCACAATAGCTTCCACAAAAATGAAGTACTGAAGAAGCAATCTAACAAAGGAAGTAAAAGATCTATACATCGAAAACTACAGTACTTTGAAGAAGGAGATTGAAGAAGATATCAGAAAATAGAAAGATATCCCTTGCTCCTGGGTAGGAAGAACCAATATAGTGAAAATGGCCATACTCCCAAAACTGTTACATGGATTTAATGCAATCCCAATTAAAATACCAGTATCATAACTCACAGAATTAGAGAAACCAATCCTAAAATTCATTTGGAACCAAAAGAAACCTAGAATAGCAAAAGCAATTCTGGGCAACAAAAGCAAAGCAGGGGCCATCACAATCCCTGACCTAAAACTGTACTACAAAGCTACTGTAATAAAAACAGCATGGTACTGGCACAAAAACAGACCCCAGGACCAATGGAACAGATTAGAAGATGAAGAAACAGGTCCAAACACCCTCAGTCACCTTATCTTTGACAAAGGGGCCAAACAACTTCACTGGAAGATAGCCTCTTTAATAAATGGTGCTGGAAAAACTGGCTGTCCACATGCCGAAGGTTAAAACTAGACCTGTATCTTTCCCCATGCACTAAGCTAAAATCTAGTGGATCAAAGATCTAAATATTAAAACAGAAACACTAAACCTGTTGGAAGATAGAATGGGTAGAACCCTTGAAGACATAGGTGTAGGCAAAGACTTTAGGAACAAATCCTCAGTTGCCCAGGAAATATCACAAAGAATCAACAACTGGGATCTGATCTTATTAAAAAAGCTTTTGCACAGCTAAAGAAACCACCAACAGAGCAAACAGACAACTCACAGAGTGGGAAAAAATTTTTTGCCAGCTATTCCTCCAACAAAGGACTAATATATAAAGAACTCAAAAAAATCAGATCCCCCAAATTTAAAGACCCAATCCAAAAGTGGGCAACTGAAATGAATAGACACTTCTCAGATGAAGAAGTAGAAACAGCAAATAAACATAGGAAAAATTGTTCAACACGACTGGCCATTCGAGAGATGCAAATTAAAACAACCCTGAGATTCCACCTCACTCCACAAAGAATGGCTATTATCAACAAACCAGCCAATAATAAATGCTGGAGATGCTGTGGAGATAAAGGAACCCTTCTCCACTCTTGATGGGAGTGTAGACTGGTGCAACCTCTGTGGAAATCAGTATGGAAATACCTCAGGGAAATAGGACTAGAGGTTCCATTTGACCCAGCTATTCCCCTTCTTGGTATCTTCCCAAAAGAATTAAAAGCATCATTCCACAGCGATATATGCACACCCATGTTTATAGTAGCACAGTTTGTAATAGCTAAATCTTGGAAAGAGCCCAAATGCCCATCAACAGCAGAATGGATAAAGGAAATGTGGTTTTTTTATACAATGGAGTACTACTCTGCCATAAAGAATGATAAGCTTGAGATATTCCTAGGTAAATGGATGCATTTTGAGAGCATACTCTTAAGTGAAATAAATCAGATATACATGTTTAAACACCACATTGTTTCTCTGGTGTGAGAAACTGAAAGTTTAAATAAAGACTAAAATGTATTACAATGGGAAAGGGAAGAAAGTAACCAAATGGGAAAGGGAACAACTGAAGTGGGGGTGGGAGGAGGAGGAACAGAAGGACAAGAGAAATAAGAAATGGAAGGAAAAGATGGAAACAAAGCTTTTGTAAATAAAGAGGGAGGAGGGAGTGAAGGGAGGGGAAGGGAATGGGAAAAAAAGAAGCAACAAGATATACCATGTACAGGTACAAATTCCCTATGATGAATGTTATAACTATGTACATCTAAAATGTACCATTAAAATAAAATTTAAAAATATGATATTGTACATATATGTAGATCTCTGCTAGGTAGGATAATCCAGCAGTGGACTTGAGAACAGATTGCTAAATGAATGGCTGTACAGCTCTGCCCTCAGGTAATCCTCTTCTAAATTTTGATAGAGTCAGAGAGTTTCCTTAACATCCCTTGACAGAGGGATCTGGAATATAGCTATACTGGTTGCTACCTAGGTGCAGTTAAATGTAGAGATGCATGTTCCAACCACCACCTAGATGACGATAAAGTTAGCATCCTCAAATGAAAACAGAAAGGCTTTACGAAGATACAAACTCGCATAGCATAATATCTCTCTTTCATAGGGCATTGAATCTAGGCCTGTGTAAATGAAGGGCAAACAAAAAGTTTGTCTAGGCACAGCTAAAGAAAAAGGTCTTTAAATTCATTCCACAGCTCACGTAATCCACAGCAAAAATCCAAAACGAATGTAAGGGATACTCAGTATCAATGATAGTGCCATCTTTTGGAAGAAGCAGCTTTTAGATACTGTCATCAAGATGAAATGATTATCAGGTGTATGTCTGTGAATCTAAATGAATTAAGCTGAAGTAATAATAGTAAAGAGAAGGAGGATAAGGAAGATGATAAATGTGTACTTTGAATGTAAGACACTGTTTTTGTATTTGTTTCGAGTGTTTTGCATTTGTTTGTTTGTTAGACCCTCTGCACAAGTCTATTAAATAAACAGTAACATTATTGTTATATAATATTGAGGTACAAAGAGGTTAAGTAATTTCACCAAGGAATACAGTTAGCAAATGTCATAACCTGCATTGTGAATCAAAGAAATCTGCCTCAGAGTTTTAACCATAATGAGACAGAATACAGGATTATTAATTGTACACCAATTTGGTATTGGAAAAAGATACTTCCTCTCCAGATGATACTGGTTGTAAAATATGTGTCTTTCTTTTAAAGAATAATTCAGTCTCAGGGCCAGTAATCTAAGGATACTCCTAGTGATGACAATAAAACTATACATATGTAGTCATGCTCATATTCTATTTTCTGTGTCAGGAAGACATTTATTCACTCATTTCTTGCGACTGTATTCACTGAGTGTCTCTGTGTCCTGGGCACTGTTACAAATGCTGAAAATTGAAAAGATAATTCAAAGAAAATTCTTTCTGTCACCGTTGATATTTTAATAGATGGAGACAGATTATAAGAAAAAAATAAGATAATAACAATTAGCTATAAAACCTACTCAAAGGATTAAAATAAGAGAATGTGAGAAAGAATGACTGGGTAATGATATTAATTGTATTGCTAGGTTTTTTTGGATTCTCAAATTCCTTTATCTATCCCGGAATTCTCTTCTGAGAAACAAACACAGATTGATCTTTCTGTTTGATATCTCAAATCACAACACTCAAAATGCTTGCCTGCCCTCCGCAGGATCTTGCAATTACAGAACAAATAAGGTTTGATACATTAGAGTACATATGTCTGTGTAGCACAAACTCCATTTTCTGTTAAATAGATACATTAAAATAAACTATATTTACTTAGAGGAAAACATCATTAGCAAAACAGATAACATATAGTTAGCGTTCAGTAAATATTTGTTGAAAAAAAGGAATGAATGGATTCATTAGTAAACATCAATTATCAAAAATATGATTACCAGATAATCTGAACTCTGCCAGAATGTCCTTGTCTGATAGAGACATGACAAATCTAAACATACACACACACAGATATAGATAGATAGATAGGTAGCTCAATCACAAAACCTGGCAAGTAAATATTTAAAGTCATCAACCCATCAGGAAAGCAAATATGTTTATATCAATATATTATTTGGCTTCTGCTTCTAACCAGAATAGTATGATTGGAAACATTCCAAAGGAACAACTCTAAAATTTGATGAAATAGATGAAGTAGCTGTTCTTAAGCATTAAAGAATAAGCAGCAGAAATTTTGATCACAGTTATGAGCTGAGCCTTTTTTTCAGGGGCCTTCTCTCTTGCCACAAAGAGGGGAAGCCAAGATTAGTGTCGGGTCCTCCTGAGCTTAAAGCAGTTAGAAACCTAAGTTCTCTACAGCTGTAGTGGCTGGAAATTCCAGGACAGGGCTGCAGAGAAGGGGCTCTGCACTGGATGGAGAGGGGTAGAATCTAAGAGTCTGTGTGGGTTTAGCACGGTCCTTGGCCAGAGCTGTACTACCCACGTGCGGGCATGGACTCTGAGGTCTGGCAGGATGCTGTGCCCTGAGGCCGAGAGCTGAAAGGTGGCAGCGCACACAGGTAGTCCAGCACCGGGAGACATCAGAGTCACAGCCCAGCAAGGGTGAAGAATACTTGATTAGCACATCAGGCCCCAGAAAGTGTATGGATTGGAAGGACTGCAGTGTCGCAAGTTCAAACCGGAAAGAGACCAGCCCTGATGCAAATGAACTCAAACCTGAATCAGTAGGACCTCTTAGTAATTTAACTGTTTATCTGAACAGAGATTAACACACTATTAAAGGACAGTGGCATAATCCAGACTCTATGAAGCATACTTTTCACAAGTATATTAAAATATCACTACACGTACAAAGTAGAATAAAAAGATCCATTATCAAGGAAAAAATGGTCAATAAAAGCGTACCCTAAAATGGCCTAGTTATTAAAATTAGCAGACAAGGACTTTACTGAACTATTAACTACGTGTTTAAGGACTTAAAGGAAAAAAACTACTTTGGAAAGTGAACAAAAGCAAGTCTAAGTGGAAAAAAATAGACATTTTAAGAATGTCTGTTTCTTAAGAATTTACAGCTAACGAATTGACAAACTCTACAATAAAGTATTCACTGTACAGACCTTAGAATCGGAGATTGTAAAAGAAAGACTAAGTGGTTTTGAAGACAAATCAATAGATATTACCATAGCTGAGTAGAAAAAGGGGTGCTGATTTTGAAAACAGATCAATAGAATATCAAGCCAGAAGAACAGAAGAAAACAAGATCAAGGAGAAAATGTCTATAGTGATTCCGTGACAGGTGGAATATGATGGTGTCTCATATATGTGTTACAAATATTCCAGAGAGAGAGTGATCTGACACAAAACATATTTGAGGAAATAATGGTCAAAATTTCCTGAAACTTGTAGGAAAAAAATCAACCTACAGGTCAGTGAAACTCAGAGTGTTCCAACCAGGGTAAATACAAATGGAACAACAGAAAAAATACATTACACTCAAATTGCAAAACAAAATAAAGAGAAAGAGAAAAATATTTAAGTATTGTTCAGACATATGAATAGAGATAACAAATGAAGGTAGAGGTTTTACCAGAAACAATGAAGATTATGAAACAATGAAACAAACCCGCCGAAAATGCTTGTCACAATTTTGCATCCAGTGAAAATATTCTTCATCCTAAAATATGACAAGCTGACATTTTCAAGAAATAAAAGTGGAGAGAATTTGGCTCTCAGAAGTGTAAACTGTGAAAATAAAATGCCTGTACCATATGATCTTAGATTGTTGAACTCCTCTGCAAACCTGTTTTCTTCTCTAGAAAATGGAAACAAAACATGTGAGAGTTTAAGTGAGAGAATCCATGTACTGCATTTAGAACTATTCCAGGTATATACAGAGGTCTCCATAAGTAAGAGGTAAAATATAAGGGAAGACATAACTAATGTAATCATTATGTACGTACTGCAACCACGTACAGAGATAGATGAAGGCCAATGAGTTAGAACAGATTATTTTTCAGGAAGAAATGTATAATGCAATTTAGCTGTAGCTCTGTGGGGGAAATAAACATTCCCACAATTAGAGCTTAGAGCTTGGGAACTGAGTACATGAAAATGTCAGGCCCATGTTCTCTACCCTCTCTCAGAGTAACAACCTAATTCCTCTTTGGTGATAGATCAAGGATCTAGAGAATCCCTGCCATCTTCTCATTTCCAGAGAACTTTATTCCTTTCTCATATTTGTGACCTCTGAAATCAATTTGGTCAGCTGGTCAAACATCATTCCTAACAAATTAATATGGTTTCCTGAATGCACTGCAGCTGAGCCTGTTGGGAACTGTTTGCCTGAGCAGAGAAGGGAGCTGAGGAAAGCCACAGCCAGGTTGGGGGGTCCTCTGTGGTTGCCATCAAGAATGTACACAGAAATAATCTCAAAGTAACAATGTAAGAACAAAGCTACACACATGATACTAGATGCCTGGTTTTGGATCTACCTCCACATTATAGTTTATGCTACCTGCCTCCTTATAAGGTGAAAGGAGATACTTGTATCAAACCCCACCCCACTCTGCTTCTCAGGCCCCTGGGGCTTGAGTTACAATGCTGAGTTACAACACTCTTTTCTCTACAATCAGTGGTTCTGTGTGTGTCAGACTTAATGGATTTTCAAATGTGTAGCTCTTCATGTTAGCTGTGATGACATAAAATATTAAAAAGCACAGCCATTCTATTTTTTAAGTGACACCTGAAAAATACAGAGATGCTTGGGGGTAAACAGGGTCTGCAGACGAAGGGAGAACACTCCACTCTACAAACATTAATTTAGGTGTTCAGATTTGTGCTGTCCAGAGGGGAGAGAGAACAACTGAAATATATGAGAATGGTAAATTCAAATGTAGTAATAATAGGAGCGATTAGGAGAAAAGTTGTAAATTGCAAATAAACTTTTAGAGAAAAAGTAATGTAATAAGCATAACACAATTATCATTTTAAAAAGGAAATTAAAATTAAAAAGATGGTTAATAACAGGCAAGGTTTTGAATTATTACACAAACTAGAAGTCAACAAAAGCACAAGTGTAAAAGATGGTAAAGCTGGGATTTAAAAAGGCGAAATATGTGAAATAAAATATGACATTGTTTTTTAATAATAGAAATTGTCAATCAAAACTCCATAAAAGTATAAAAGCTATATGGCAAAAATTTTTTAAGAAAAGGAAATCTTGAAGATTTGAAAAAGGAAAAGAGACCAGAAGACCTGGAATGATCTAGGTTCAAAATATGTGGCATGACCTCACATACAGTGATACACAAATTGAGGTAAAGGGACCCACACGGAACTGCAGTTTGCAGTCTTTTCTGTTCATTTGAATCAGTTGCGGCGCTCTTAAAACTTCTGAAGCTCAGGACCTACCCTAAAACATCATCCTAATGAGCATATATCAGAGAGCAATCTGAACATCATTATTTTTAAAATGTTTCTAGATGATTCCAGCACACAGCCAAAGTGAGAATCACTCCTCCACATGAAGTGAGAGGCAGAGATACAGAGAACAATGAAAATTTTTCCTGGATCATGTGGAGTCTTGGGCCCCAGAGGATTCTTAGATCCTCCTTGATAAGTTACACCGGAGACACCTAAAACCAAACAAAACCAGCGCTAGTTCTTAAGTATAAACAGAGACAGCTGTTTTAGAGAACTTTCCTGTTCAGTCCACTCTTTCTCTTGTCATTTTATTCCACTTGTCTGAGATCCAGTTTACCAGTTCACAAAAGTTAATCAGGAAAATCACCCATATAAAATCTTCAGGACTTCTAGAAAGATTTGAGATCTGCAATAGCAGGTGTTTTAGAATTTCCACTGTCATTCTTTTAAGCCATTTTATTTTAAAGAATATAGCAGAAGCTTAAGGATAGTATTCAAACTCAGATTATATATTGCTTTAAGTAAAAACAATGACTTGGGATTAGAAAAATACCTGGTAATACATTACCTGTAGAAAACAAATAAAATACCTATGAAGAAATCATTTTTCACATTCTTATGATAAGAGACAATGCCAAGCAGTTCTTTACCTAGAGGTATTTCTCTCTGATCTTGAATGTGTGTGGCATTGTCCATTTGGCGATCACAGTGCCATTGTGCTTCATGCATCATATTTTGGTTGCTGTTCTTAAAATTGTGTGTTAAAAAGAAGGGTCCAAACAACACTGTATCTGAATCATCTGAAGTGCTTGTTAAAAGTCCATGTTCCTAGTTTATTGCTGGTTCCAGTCCAAATATAGTGAGTCAGAATTTTAGAGTATAGTACTCAGGAGTCTACTGCCCTGAAACGTCCCCTTACCTCACTCCTACTTCCAGTAATTGCTGCATGTACTGAAAAATTGAAAAGTCACTCTTATAAAGCTGAGCATAGATCATGAAAATCACGATTATGCTCCATAGACTCAGAACCCAATAATTTCGTCCCATTCCAAAAGCTTTACTACTACACAATGACATTTTCCAATGATATTTTCCCTGCAACTTGTGAATTTAATGTTGGTTTTTAGGAAACACATGCTAGAATTTGAATAATCCCATATCTTTACTGGTGTTTTTCAGAGAGTCCTGACATGGATTCAAGTGAGTCTTAACCATGAGTGAGGTGAAAGTTAAAGAAAGAACCTAGAAAAGTCAAAATGACTATTGTTTAAATGTCAGACCCAGCATTTTATTCTAGGCCTGCCAATGAGCTGGTAGCTACTACAGGGTGAGTTAATTGTAGATGGAACAGAGTAAACAGGAGTGGAGGCACAGGGAAGAAGTGGGGAGATTTACTGTCTATGGAAATGTTCTGTAGACCAGAAGCCACTGATGTCTTGAAAGGCAGCATAAGAAAATAAACTCATTACAGTCAAGAGTAGAGAGAAGCAATGTAATGAAAACCGGGAGCTAAATATGAATTGCTTGGACCAAAGTCTTGAGAGAAATTGTTGATTCTTCCCTCTTTTACCACCTTAATAATTCCTCAGATATTCTCTTGGCTGTACCTTCAGTATTTGTCTGGCCTTTTCACATCCACTGATCTGAGCCGCTGTCTATTGCCTTGATTATTGGGAAAGCCTCCTGATGGTCTCGCTGTGTCCCCTGCACTCCACAGTTGATAGCCCAGTACATGACAACAGAACATCATTTGAAATTTGAAGTCTGGCTGTCACTCTCTGTGTTGAACCCACGTCATGTGTGGAAATTTGTCGGGGCAGCCCTAGTGGAATCAGACACTTAATCATCTGAATAATTGCACTTGGAGGAGCTCAAGAAATATGTGGAGCTGGTTGCAGATCGTATTTGATTCTTTTTCAGTACTCACTTGAAGATGAAGTTTGCTTCTTCTAAATTCCAGCTGCTGTGTTTCTCTGTCATTGTGTTGTAGATAAAATATATGTTCCAAACTGCCTATTTTAATTTACAGTATCTATTAACACCTTTTTTTTCCTAGTTAGGGATATTGTAAGTGGAAATTTGAGTCAATAAGAGTAAATCGGAAGGTTTCAGTGTGAGTTTTATGTGCACAGTTCTACATGTCCTGTTTTAAAACAAAACAAAAAAAATATGTATTTGCCGTGCTGCAACAGACAGTGCATCCCCGGGGTGAGAGTGAGTCCTCATTCAGCTGATGGTACGATTTGTGAGGGTTGATTCCTGACAGTGGTAGGCACGGCTGTGAAAGCGTGTACTTGGACAGTGCCACGTGTTATTAAATGTTCTCGTCTTGTATGAAACATGGTCTGTGAGAGAAATTGTCTCACATGTTTGTTTCTGTGAATACTTAAAAGGATAGTATGGTTCTGTTTTAGTTGAGTCAGTACGTGAGAACACTTTTATTTTTAGGCAGTGTGGCTTTGTCTCTGGACTTCCCTCTAGACTCCCTAATGTGACCAATGGAACATACAAACTAAGGAAAACACTGCGTTAATCTTTGGAATGAGGAGAGATCCATCCAGGGGCTAGACTCTTTTATTTATTTCCTAAAATAATATTGACGTAAGATTGAGGGAGCTAAAGGCATCAAGAAAAAGAACAACCCGTGTGAAACTGTGTAGAGTGTGTGAGAGAAGCGGTGTCATGGTTTAAGTACAGTGTCCCCCACACCGAGGGCTTGATCCCCGGCGTAGCAGTGTCCAAAGGCGGGGCCTGGAGAGGTAATGGGAGTGTGATGGTGAGCTGCCTTCCTCAATGGATTAATCCACAGATGGACTTATTGAAAGGGCTTATTAGGAGGTGAAGTCTACTTGAAAGAAGTAGGTCCCTGGGGCTGTGCCTTTGAAGGGTGTGTTCTGTTCCCGGCCCATTCTTCTCTCTCTGTCTGTCACTTCTTGCTCATTTTGCATCCTGGCTACCATGCGGGGAGCAGCTTTCCTCCACCATGCCTTTCCCCATGATGTGTCTTCCTTGGAGCCAGCTGACCACAGACTGAAACCTCTGTAACTAAGAGCTAAAATAAACCTCTCCTCCTTAAATTGTGTATGTCAGGTATTTTGTCGCTGCAGTGAGGGACCTGTGTTCTCATGGCACTCTAGCTCAGTGGAATAAAAGCTGAATGCAAGGGCAGTATCAGGCCCATCACCCAAATATCCACCTAATTGCTGACAGGCAGCATTCCGAGAGCAGGCCAGCTGCGGGAAAGTGTTAGTCCTTTACAGAGGAGACAGCTTTCCTGGAAGTCTATTCATATTTCTCACGTTACTATTAGTGTTCTTAGCTACTGTCTTCTCATGAACATCAATAATTAATAAAACTAGAACCACAGATGAGGAGGGAAGAAAAAAGAATGTTCTTATTTTAATCAGGGCATAAAAATCCTTTACTGAAATATTTCAGAAGAATCTTATCTAAATTTATGAAACATATCCAGCATAAATTTCGCTTGATGACAAAACCAAAAATAGAGCAAGTCTAGACATCTTATAACCTCAAAAGAATAACCAAATAGAAAGATTGAGAGGCCTATGAAAACAGTAATTGCTTAAAGGCCTAATTCCTAAAACAGTAACCACTAAGAGGAGTAGCTTAACTCTAAAATAGTCTAACGTATAAAACAAACGAACAAAAAAAAATTTACAAATACCTGATTTGTGACCTCAACACAATTCAAAAGTTGTGCAAGCATCAAGCACAGGCATGTACCGAAAGGGAGTATCTGTGATCAAGCAGGACAGACAGGATGAAAATCAAGACCATGTAGTGATTAGGCAACTGGATGTTGAAGACATTAATTACTGATTATGATGAAGAAAAATAAATCATATAATATTTTGGGCCAAAAGAAGAAAGATTAAAAACAATAGCTCAGTAATGAATTATCATAGCCCAACGGGGCTGGCAGTGAGGTGTACAGCACATTAACTACCAAGAGATAACCCTCAATCATTGTTTTAACAGTGTTTCAAGAGCCAGGTGTGGTGGTACATGCCTATAATTGCAGTCCTCAGGACTCTGAGGCAGGAAAGTCAAAAGCTTGCGTCCGGCCTAAGCTACATCGGGAGCTCAAAACCAGCCTAGACTATATACCAAGACCCTACCTCAAAATAAAACATTAAAAAATTAAATATGGGTTTAAAATTGGGTAAGAAATAAGTGTATGGTCTTTGAAAACAATCTGCAATCAAATAAGCTTGTTTGAGGAAATAAAATGCTAATTCAAGAAAAAAACAGATTTTCAAAGACAGTGAACAATATATGCAATATCAAATGGTCTCAAATTCTTAAAATGCTAAGCTGCTTTGTTAAATGGATGAATAAATTACCAAATTTACTGGATTTTTGTCAACCTTTGAACCTTAATATATCTTTTGAATGAGTCCAGAAAAGGCATATCATTATACAAATAAGTCTGAGGGAGACTGAGTATGAGATCTCTGACTCAAAATATTTTGAAAATGTAAAGATATATCTTCTGGCTTGGGATTTAGCTCAGTGGTAGAGTGGTTGCCTAGCAAGCGCAAGGCCCTGAGTTCAATCCTTAGCACCCACCCCCACCCCTGAAAAAAAAGATATATTTTCATTATAAAAAAGTTAAAAATATAGATGTAGTTTAATTTGGGAGATCATTGTTTGGTTTAAAAAGTTAGATATTAAAAGTTAAAAGTTGGATAAGAATTCAACTTTTTAATTAAAATATCGCAGATTCATTTTCCAGATGCAGATCACTCACACCTCCTGCTCCTACTTTACCACAACCATAATCAAGTAGACTTTTTAAAACATATTATATTGCTCTAGTCGAACCATCCATTGCACTGTAGACTGGCAATGGTATTTAGTAACTGAGAAAGGATACTACAGTGTAGTGGAAAGTGAAATCCCAACTTCGACTAATTAGCTGTATGACCTTGGACAAGTTACTTAATCTCTTCATGTATCAGTTTCCTCAGCTTTAAATTTGGGAGTACACTTGTATTTATGTCCCAGATTATTGCAGTTTTCCTTTCCTTTCTAAGACACCCTGGTACTAGGTTCAGTCTAGTGGACTTGTCCTTCATGTTGATTGTCCGTACAGTATCTTGATACATTTGCCTCCCTATTTCAGAATACCTGCATTATCTGTTGATTCTCCTCTGAACTTCCTTTGTGCACCACTTGTGGATTAAAATGATCAATTCAGTGAACGCAGTATAAGGGCTTACTATTATCATCAGTAGAAGTGAAGAATATTTCCATTTTAACAGTAATTTACTTGGACAGCCCATTTTTTCCCTGGTGCTGAGGATTTGCAGTCAGGACTCTGTGCATGCTGGGCCAGCATTCTACCACTGAGCTGCACCCCAAGCCTTTGGACAGCCAATTCTTGATATCTAATAGAACAAAGATTACATTGCTGTGCCTAACTACAGCTCAAAAGTCATACTCATTTTCACTGATAGATGACTGGAGTTGATATGTGATTATCTTGATAGCCCCTCATACCATTATGGAAATGTGACACACATTATATTAATAATTTCATTTATTTTACTTTTAATTTATTGTAACCATTTTTGTAATTTCTGTGACATCTATGTATCTATATAGACATTACATGTAATTAAGACATCCTGATGTGTCCTTCCAAAATCACATGGAGTAGTTGATATTATATACATTGAAGATTAGGGAGACCAACTGCCTGGCTGTGTATCCAAAATCTGCACTTCTCTAGTTATTTGACTTAGGACAAAGTACTTAACCTCTCTGTATTCACTTTCCCTAAAGAAGGGTAATTATCCTCCCACCCCCAAAGTGGATAATTGAAATACTTCATGGATTTTTCAAGAATTAAATGAATTAAAATTTTTAGGACCTGAACCACTACAGCACTGCCAAGCACACAGCAAATACTACAGAGCATCTATTGTTAAGTAAGTCCCATCACACTCCATCTACAAGTGGAACCTTTCCTCTAAACTTTATTTTTATTATTTCCTTGCTTTTCATATTTTTTCGTGTATCTTTTCAGCCATGCTGGAACTTACAAATTATTTTCTATAAAAACAATGTTTAAGTGCTTTGGCTTCTTTGCATCTTCTTTAGTACTTCTGTGTTGTCAAACTTTTTAGTTTTTGATGAACTTGTGACGTGTCTTTTTAGATTTCTTTTATTCAGTCTGATCATCTGGCTTTTAGTAGTTAATAATTTGCATTCATTCTTCTGTCTTATTTTATTCTATTTGTTCCACTTTCTGTGTTTCTTCCTTGTTCCTTGCCATTCTTTGAATTTGTTGCACCAGTTTTGTTGTTATCAAATTGCTTCTATTGGTTCAGAAGTTACACATTTTAACCTATGTATATAAAGGGATCACCTTACCATTTTAAGGTGTGGACACAAGTGAGTGCAGTCTAACAATATATTTACCTTCCTAAAGATTTTATACTATTTCACTCTAATCACTTTCCAACAACCTACTTACCTGGCCTTGCATTTTTGTTCTACCAGTTTATATCTTTCTGCGTACTATTTTATGGCAGCTATAACACACTACCACAAACTTCACACCTTATCTTACAGCAATGAAAGTTGGAAGTCTGACATGAGCCTCCTCAGCCTAAAACAAAGGCCAATGCTATCAGGACTGTGTTCCTTTCTGGAGGATGTAGGGAAGTGTCTACTTTGCTCATTTAAGGTGTTGGCAGAATTCATCTTCTTCCAGTAGCAAGACTGAGATTTCCATTTCCCTGCTAGCTGTCAGCTGAGGGCTGTTTGCAGCTTCCAGAGGTCACCGACATGACATGGGTCCTGGTCCCTTTCTCCAAAGCCAGTAGCACCTTTCATGCTTAGATTCTTGTCTTCTTCTGACCCATCTTTCTAACCCAGCTGGAAAGGTTTCTGTGTTTTAAGAACTGAGACAATTAAATTGGGCCCATTGGATGATACGGGTTATAGTCCCTATCTCAAGGTTTAAACCATTAATCTCATCTGCAAAGTCACTTTTGCTTTTTCACAAGCGTTGTAACATACTCTCTGGTTCTAGGGATTATGGAATAGAGTCTTTAGGGAGCCATTATTCCAGCTGCCATACTGCCCAGTGTCTGCTTTACATATGTCTCTGACCACCATCCCACCAATCTTAGACCTTGCTTCTGTGTTCACTTTCCTTTGTGTGAGAAATAAGTTCTTCAGAGATTTCTTAATGATGGTCTACTAGAGTAAAACCTTCATTTTCTGCCTAAGGAGGCCCTCCCCTGCCTCTGGTAATTATAATTAAAGTTCTCTGGATATGGAGTTAGGCCATTAAAATACAAAGTTTTGCTACCCAGAATGAGTTGCACCCAAAGAGAGGCCAGATTTAAGCCTACAGTACTGTACTGTATTAATTCCATGTAGAGGACTTCAAGAACTCTGTGAGTACTTTCCTTACTTGTGACTCCAATTATATAATTTAAAGGTCTTATTTTAAAATAATAACTATAGGCTTCCATTTCAGAAAGACAGAAGAAATGGAATTTTCCCACTAAATTTTAAAAGTCCCTGGAAATTATATAGAAAATAATTCAGAAGATGATTCTGAAATTATAGAGAAGAAAGACCTTGGGCCCCAGAAGGGACACCCAGGAAATGCCTTTCTTTTTGCTTCCTAATATCTGTCTTGGAGCAAAAGAAGCCAACAACCCAGAAACACTGGTGGGCATAGATTTTAAGAGTTCTAAAGAAAAAAATAAATAAATAAAGCCCCACCCTCTTCTAGTTAGAGGACAAATAAAGAACCTACATGATCTGATACAGAATTTTATACGATAATCACTTTACTCCAACGAAAAACACAGGAAAAAAAAAAAACAAACATAATCATACCCTCACCCACACCATCAAATATCCAGAGGGGACCGCAGTGTCTGCGACTTCGATGCTATGATGTCATGAAATACCCAGCAGTTCAGCTGGGTGGGGTCAGAGAAACCCAAGGAGGGGACTGAGTCTTTCATCCCTTACGGCTGGTGATAAGCTCCTGCAGTGTTAGTGAACACAGTGGGGAACACACACACACACACACACACACACATACACACACATACACACACACACACGTGGCTAGAAATCCCCATTCAGTTGTTCGTGAAGACCAGGTGAGAAGGTGAGATACTTGCACATTACTCTCTCCTCGCAATAACAGTGTGGCAGACTCACCCCTTTTCCAGGGTGGGACAGTCTCATAAAAAGTTAATTGGAGCCTGGCATGGCGGTGCAAATCTGTAATCCCCAGTCAGGTGGACTAAACCAGGAGGATCGAGGATCATGAACTGAAGCCTAGTCTGGCAATTTAGCAATTTAGTGACCTAGTAAGACTGCTTCTTAAAAAAAAAAAAAAAGTTTATATATATATATTTATATAGTACAAATGGTTGGCAGGGATATAATACAGTATGAAGGCCCTGGGTGTAATCCCCAGTACCCCTCCCCCAAAAAAAGATTTTAAAAAGATCAGGAGACTCATGACATAGTAAAAAAAAAAAAAAAGTCCACATTTCAATTGAAATCACTCAGCATGCCAGTAACTAAGAAGATTTCAAACTGCATAAATGCCAACCAACATGAAGATGATAGAGAAGTTAGAATTATCTAACAAAGAATTTAAAGGAACCCTAATAAAATGCCTCAACAATTACAAGCACACTTGAAACAAAAAGATGTGACAAAATTTCAGCAAAGAAATTGATGCTGTAAAGTACCAAGTGGAAATTTTAGACATGAAAAGCTATCAACGTTAGTAAATTTTTGTGCATGGTTTCAAAAGAATAATGAAGGAGACAGAAGAGAGAAACAAAGAACTGAAATACAAAATTATAGAAATTAAGCTGGAGCATGTAACTCAATTGTAGACTCCATGATTAGTAAGCACAAGGCCCTAAATTCAATTCCTATCCCCAGCACCACTAAAAGAAAAAGAAACAAACAAGGAAGGGAAGGAGACAGAGAGTAAGAAAAAAACAAAAGATAAGAAAAAACTGGATTACCTAATCTGACCAACAGAAGGAAAATGTGCTGCAGAAAAACAATGAAAACTGTCAGAGACCTACAGGACAAAGTAGCAGAGGAGAAAGAATGGCTGAAAATTTCTCAAATTTGGCAAGAAACAAAGTTTCAAGAAGTTGTATGAAACACAACAGGTTAAACTTAAAGATGTATCAAGATACATAATAATTAAAATATGAAAACTAAAGATAAGGAAAAAATATTTGAAAGCAATCAGAGGAAAATGACACCCTATCTGTTAGGAAAAGACAATTGGATAACCCTGAACCAGAAACTTTACAGACTATGATATAATGGCACAATATTTTTCCAGTGCTAAAGGAAAAGAACTCTCAACTGACAGTTCAGTACTCAGAGGAAATATCCTTCAAGAATGAAAGAAAAATAAAGGTATTCTTAGACAAAGGAAAACTAAGAGAATTTGTTGCCAGAAGACCTGTCCTGAGAGATTGATGAAAGAAAGTTCCCGAGTTAGAGAGGAAATGATAAAAAAAAAAAAACTTGGAATAACAGGAAAAAAGAAAGAGAAGGTAAACAAAAGTATGGCAACTACAATAAATTTTTTTCTCTTGTGTTTTCTAAATTATGGTTTAACAGTTGAGTTGAAAAAAAATTGTAACACTGCTACTTAAGATGATTTAAAAAATACATAGGAGATGTACTTAAGATAATTATAAACAAGAATATTTAAAGGCAGATGGAGGGTGAGAGAGGTAAGAGCTCCATACTCAGCAGTAACACCGGAGGTCAGCTAGCAGTCCTTGGTGTTTTCTGCCTCGTGGCTGCATCACTCCAATCTCTCTGGCCTTCTCTGGTGTCTTTATTTGGTCTTCTTATAAGGTAGAAGCTTCTTCTACTCCAGCCAGAACCATAGAGAAGGAACATGATAATACCCTCCCCTGCAGTTTCCGCAGTAATGTTGCTAGAGTGAGGTATCCAACACTTCTCATAAGAACACCCCCGTCATTGGGTTTAGGGCTCAATTTAATTAAGTAAGATGTGACCAATGAACTACGTTTGCAAAGACCTTATTTCCAAGTAAGATCATTTTCTAAGATTCCAGTAGACATGAATTTTTCAGGAGTACTATTCATCCCAGTTCACATACCTTAAACCTCTCAATGTCAGTATTTTGGGTGCGATACTTTGTTAGAGTTTGTGATGTGTTACCTTCGGGAGAAACTGTGTAAAGGATATATAAAATCTCTGTCAAATTATCAAAATACTTAATTTGAAAAATTATGTATTTCTTTTGGAGTTACACAGTGGTATATTTTCAGAATACCTCATTGGTCATATTGATAGAAGCAGACTCTTAAGTTCATTTCCTCTAATAATCTTTATCCAAGTAAAATGCTACAAACACTCAAAATACAAAAATATTTCAAACCTTAAACAATGTGCCTGTCTCTTTTTTTAGTTTGTTTTGGTAACCCCATAATTTCAGACATTGTGACCTCATGAAGCATGCAATATGCGTTTATTGAATACCTTTGAATTCAGATGATAATAATAAAACAAATGTCGCCTTGGTTCTCAAAAAATCATGTATGTATATATTATATATATGTAATCATTGAAAGATATACTGCGCAAAAAAATTCTTTCTAGTATAATTATACAATATGTCCATTCTAGAAAATTCAAATGTCAATACTTGACATATGAGAATTGCAGCAAACACTGTGTTATGTAATAAAGACCTACAGAAGTTATATCCCCAAAATATAAACTGGAACCTAGTGAAGCATTATGAATTTGTCCTTTACTCATTCTTTGAATCACACTGATTCCAATAACTTTGGGGAAATTGTAAAGGTGCAATCTATTTATAGTCTTTGTAGCAACTCATCTAGTATCTGGGATTTACATTAATCGATACGTATTCTATTTACAATAAAACCTATTATGAAAATCCCCAAAGGAAATAGAAGTATATACAAATATGCTCTCCTTCTGTTTCTTTGATTAATTAAAAAGGAGATTGATGATGATGATAGATAGATATCTAATATGGATATCAATAAAAAAGAAGTTAATTGTCGAGAATTATATTATCTCAGGATTGACTTAGCAGCTGAACAACATTCAAAGCTAGTTTGCTTTAGAAATATTTTCTTCCATATTCATCACATCCTGGTTCTAGTAGCTAAAGAAAAGTTTGTGGCTGATTGTTCTATATGATACATTCAAAATGCACCAGAAGCTAAATTAAGCTCACAAAGAGACTAGCCAGGAAGTAGAAGCACAATGTTTCAACTTGTTTCCTTAACAAAGCTGTTTAGATTTATATATAAAATAAATTTCTTCGGACTCATTCTTCAAAATTGCAGGCCCAGATTTTACTTTATAGGAACTGCTATTTCCAAAATAATATAAAAACATGATGGGTTAAGGAGATCTTTAATCAACTGGAGGGAAAAAATGAAGACTTTTCGAGTCTCCACTGCACAAAACTTCTAATTTAAATGACAGTCTAAAGAATTCCATAAGTGAAAGTAATGAAAGTGAAAGTAGATTAATTTCAGCTAATTTTGTTACATATTATAGATTCTTCTGCATATAAAAGTCTTTAAAACAAGTAACTTTTACATGAAATATAAATCATTGATGTCAAGATTTTTTTAATATTCAGAAAAAGTGAAATATTTTTTCTGTATTTTCGGTCATTGGTGTGCCAAGTACTTTCACTTTTAGAAAGCAATGCAATTAATCATTTCGGGCTTTGGCTGATGTTCTGATACACATAGCAATAATCCTTTTAAACTTGAGTGAAAATGCTCACTGTTTTCCATACTAAGCAAATTAGAGGTGCCCTGTCATTTATTTTCACTGTAGTGTAAGGAGTGGGGAGGTAAGCACTACTAGGAAGGGGAAAAAAAAAAAAAAGAGAAAATCTGCAGCTTATTTAAAAAAAAAAAAAAAGCTGTGTCAGGAAGAGAAGTTAATATAATACTCTTGATTGTATGTCTTTGTGTGTGCAGAGACCTAGGGAATATATAAGTAATTACAGTTTGCTTTAAATTGCAGACATTTTGTACTTTTATTTAAGTTGGGATATCTAGTTTGAATGTGTTAATTTCTCTATAAGCATCTAGATGCAATCCTATACAATTGGAATTCAATTGTTCTCTCACATAAAGAGAATGAGAAATAACTAACCCTTTAAATTCTTTATTCTGCAAGTATGGGCTCTCCAGACTCTCAGAGTAAAATAGGAACCAACTTTTATAACAGGAAATAACTGAGCAAGATATATGCTTGTTAAACATTTTGCAACAAAGGTAACTCTATAGTTGGATAACTAGCTAGATAATATACAACAAATTCTCTTCTACTGTCCATTTAGTTTTAAATGTCTTCTTCTCTTCGTCATTTTTATCCAGTTTTGTATCCAGAACTATGGTTATATCTTGCCATTACCTGTCAAATACATGTGTGTACCAATGAGCCAAACTTCCCACATCAAAATAGAAAAGAAGAGAAGCAGGGACAAACATTTTCCCATAGTTCATTGGTCAACTTAAAAACATATGGAGATAATTATAAATTAGTCTCCTTAGCAGTTTAGATTTAGGTTACATATGTAGATAATACATTTTGCAAAACTTTTGGAATACACTGGGTGAATCATGTAGCTAGAAATAGAGTAGCTCTTCCTTCTCATATCCATGTGTGTTATGGTTTGTGTCTAGATGTCCCCTCAAAGCCTCATGTGGTGAGAAATAGCTGGATCTAGAGTGTGGGCTGCCCTGGGGGCAGGTAGCCTAGATAAAGATATAGGAAGAGGCTAATTAGCTGCTTGTTTGCATTGCTGATTTGCATACATTCCTTGCATTTTCCTCACTTTACTTTGCGGCCGGCCGCCGGTCTGCCACGCCAGCCCCGCCGCCTCAGACCCAGCGGACTATAGACTGAAACCTCTGCAGACTGTGAGCTAATAAACCTTTCTTCCCCTAACTTTGGGTGTC
>PVJO010004512.1:0-108325 GCA_004026905.1 Hystrix cristata | reverse complement strand
ATTATGTATTGCAAACAAATACTAATAAAAATTCTAAATTAAAAATATGCCAAAAAAAAAAATCCACGAAGGGGCAGGGCATGGTGGCCCATGCCTGGCCCATGCCTGTAATCCCAGCACTCAAGAGACTGAGGCAGGCCAGGGATTTAGCTCGGCGGTTAGAGCACTTGCCCTGCAAGCACAAGGCCCTGAGTTCGATCCCCAGCATCAAAAAAAAAAAAAAAAAAAAAAAGACTAAGACAGGAGGATTGTGAGTTCAAGAGAATTTCAAGTTCAAGACAAGTGAGAGTTACATGGCAAGACCTTGCTAAAAAAACAAAAACAAAAAACTCCTTGAAGACTCTCAGTGTGGCCATAATAGAAAACACAGTGATCACAGGAGAAGAAACTTCTGTTGAAAAACATTATTATCATTTAAGACCTGCTTGACAGATTAGCTCTTCAGCTGCCTTTTGAGAACATTCCCCTTGCTCTGGCCCATCAGAGGTAGCCCTGGGAGGGAGGCTGGATGCAGGGGAGGCCACAGAAGCACAAGAACCCTTGTGAAGTGTGGCAACCCGTGGCAGCAAGCGCCAGAGGCTAGCCAAGTCTGGACCACAGGGGAAGTTGAATCCTCAGCCTCTTCCTTAGGACCCTTGCATGCCGCCAAGACATCTTCCAAGTCTCAAGTCGGAGACTGCTATTCCACAAGGCTCAGGGTCTCTAGGGTCCTTTACACTCTTACTTCCCAGAAGTGTAGGAGCCAGCCAAGCGGTGATCCCTGTCTGACATCCAGCTTCCTGTACCCGGGGCTCAGAAAACTCCCAGCTCTGTTGCTTTGTGCCCAAGCAGAGTAACTACAGGGAGAAATAGGTGTGAGCAGTGCCATATCCTAAACGCTGTGCGCACCAGTTACAAAGAAAAATCCTGTGAGCCACTGCCCCTAGGCAGAACCTGGGCCTAAGGAGGGCTTCTCGACACCAAGAAGTCACAGGCTCCCCCAGATCCCTAGCTGGTGTAGATGCACAGCAGCCCAGGGTGCAGCAAGGTATGGATGAGAAGGCAAGGGCAGCCAGGCCTCCCAGGAGCAGCCCGGGCCATAGGGAAGGGCCAGCAGCCGCTCTGGCCTCCACTTGCCCTCTAAAATCCAGAGGGACTGAAGATACCTACAATATTAAGATCCTGTCCTTGAATAATTCCACCCCTAGGCCTCCTCAAAAAGAGTCAGAACAAAATAAAAGATAGGTAATAGGAAGTAGGGAGACAGATCTTTCTCAAAGGGGAAGGAGATCCACAATGAGGGGGGGATTGGGGATGAAAAAGGAAATGGGACGTGTTACACTCTCCACTAAGGCACTTCAATCTCATTTCCCCAAAACAAGTGTGGCCCCCTAAAGGGCCTGGCTCCTACACCCAGCTAAAATCCCAGAATGCCCACCCTGCCCTAGTTCCCTCATTTTTTTTCTAACTCAGAGGCTCCCTGCAAACTCAGCCCCTGGAGAAGGGCCACCTCATCTGTCCCTATCCTCTAACCAGCTGTAGGGAGCCAGGACCAGGGCCAGAGCTTCCAGGTCCCCACAGTCATGAGTGCAAAATGGCCTAGCAAGCCACAAGAAAAGACCTCACAAGAGGTCTGGTCTTTGCACCCTGCCTGGAATTTGTCACCGACACAGGAGGCAGCTGTTTTGAGTGGCCTAGACTAGACCACCAGCTCCAGTGCAAGGGTCTTAATTGGAGTCCTAGTTCCAAGCAGCGCATTAGCCCTCCGATATGGAATACAAATGCGTGTCTCTGCGCACATGCATGCTTGGGGCTAGCAGAGTCTCCAAGGAGCTCAGGACCCCAACCCGCCGCCCCAACCCCAAACCCCACCTCTGTGGTCATGGAGACTGGAGGCCATTCCCGGAGGAGCCCAGCTGGTCTCTTTGATTGCCTCCTGCTCTTCCAGCAGCAGAAAGAGCACAGGAAGTGGGCAGGGGATTTCAAACCCAACCCCACTGCACATAGCCTCCAGCAGGTAGCCTAAGCCAGGTTTCTCCCGGCTGTACCTCTCCATTCCGGAGATACCACTTTCCTCCCAAATGGAACTCTCAGCTTCACACCAGGTCCAGCAGGAACGAACCTTGTGGTGCGATGATCTCCCTAAGAGAACCCCCAGGATCCCTCACTTCCCTCAGGCATATCCACCAGGTCGGAAAGAGAAGGCAGGGAGCCCCAGAACAACTGCCTGAGTCCTTTCTCCTGGGCCAGGCAGCTCAGAGTGCTGCAAGATCACCAAGAAAAGCCGGGTGTGGTGGTGCACACCTGTAGTCCCAGCACTCGGGAGACTGAGACAGCATCAGGGAGTTCAAGGCCTGGGCTACATAGCGAGTTCAAGGCCAGTCTCAACTACATAGTGGGACCCTGTCTCAGAAAAGTCATTAAATAAATGAACAAATCATCACTAGAGAGAGGCTTATTCCCAATGTTCCAAGATGCTTCTTCCTGAAGAGCAGCGGAGAGCAAGATAGGTGGCCTTCTTCTGTTCAGAATCACCACTAGAACATCTTATTTCTAAACTCCCAGTTAGCCCTTCAACCTCTACTCCCATTCCCTCCCACCCCCCCAAAAAAATCTCAGCCTGGCATTGTGGCACACACCTGTAGTCCCAGTACTTTGGAAGGCTGAGGCAGGAGGATCACAAATTCGAGCTCGGTCTGGGCAATTTAAAGACTCAGCAAGACCTTGTCTCAAATTAAAACAAACCAAAACAAAACAACCCCCCCCCCCAAAAAAGAGAAAGGGCTAAGGATGTAGATCAGTGTGCAGACCCAGGGTTCAGTCTCCAGTACTGAAAAAAGGAAGGACGGTGGAATCTAAAACCTTTCTTTCCTTAAAACAAATTCCTTCCCAGAAACATAAATTCAGTATAAATTTCTTGGAACTAAAACTTTTTTTAAGGGTAAAAGAAATGGACAAGCTTAAGGTTGGGTGTTAGGCAACAAAGCACAGGAGAAAATGGGAAGGATCGAAGGGACAGAGGGGAACATTAACACCCCGGAGCTCAGCGCCCCGGGCACTCAGAGCCGGAGGGGCGGGGGCGCAGGGGCGGGGACAGCGCGTCCTGAACTTTCCCGGCCCGGGCGCCGGGAGATGCCGCTCCCAGGGGACGGGGTGGGACCAGAAAAGGCCGCGGCGACCTGCGACCTCGGCGGGGGCAGGAAGAGCGCCTCCCCTCCCCCCAGAAGGAGACGCGCTCCCAGCCTGCGCCCCCGCCCGCCGTCGCCGCCCAGCTGCGCCCCCAGGCCGGGCGAAGTGGGGAGGGGCGCCCGCACAAAAGGGGCGGCGGGAGAGGGGCCTGGGGCGGCGCCGGCTCGCGCGGCCTCCGTGCCTTCCCGCGCCCGGCCGGCGACCACCCCCCGCGCCCGGCCCGCGGCCCCCGCCCCCCGCGCCCGGCCGGGAGGGGAGGGGCGGGGAGCAGGGCGGGCCGGGAGCCGCCGCCCGCGCCGGGGACCCGGGAGCCGCGGCGACGGCGCCGGGAATCAAACTCGCGACAGCCCGGCCGCCCGGCGGCGCGCGGGCAACGAGTGCGGGGACGCTGGGGCCGGGCCGCGGGCGCCGGCGGGACCCCGGGCCGCGGGGGCGGAGGAGGGTCTTACCGAGCAGCCGCCGCGCGCGTCCGCTGCCCTCGGCCGGGGGCCGGGGGCGGGGAAGAGCCGCGATCCCGCGGTGGCGGCGGCGGCGGCGGGCCCGGCGCGGCGGGCGCGGGAGGCGGAGAATGCGAGGCGCGGCCGGCGGCCTAGCGGCGGGCGGCGGGAGTGCAGCTGTCCCTGCGCGGCGGCCGGCGGGGCCACAAGTGGGGCTGGCGAGGAGGAGCGGGGCTGCGGTGGGCGGGGGGCAGCCGCGGCGCCCCGGCCCCTCTCGGATGCCCGAGCCCTCTCCGGAGAGCCGAGCAGCAGGAACGGGGGTCCGGAAACCAATGTGGTCGCGGTGGGGGGTGAGACGGGGACACCCGGTGAAGATGAGGGCGGTGACGTCCCCCTCCCCCCGCACCAGCTGCGGCGACTCCCGGGCTCGCGGGCAGGCAGGTTGAGAGGGGAGCCTCGGTCTCCCCAGCACAGCGGGGTGCTGAGCGTCCTGCCCCACCCCGCGAGGGGACGCAGCGAGGGAGGATGGTGGGGCGGGGAGGCCCCACACGGGAAGACTTGGAGAGGAGGGAGCCTATGAACAGACATATATATTGCGGATAGTAGATACCAAGAACCCAGGTCGAGGGTTGCAGAACCAAGGCTCACAGCTGGGGCTCCGGACAACAGGGATGTGGGGGAGGGGCGGCTCCTGCAAGAAACGGGATCGATCGCTAGCCGAGGTCGGAGGAGATGGAGTGGGAGCTGGAAACCAAAACTATTACATTATCGGGTGCACCTGCCATCTCCCCATTTTCTTCTCTCCCCTCCTCTAAGCTTCTCCGAATCACTGCAGGGGGTTCTGAGCCCTAAGCTTTTCCACTGCAAAACTTGTTTAATAAATGGGAAATCGACTTTGGCTGTTCTTTTTCCACGTGGTTTGGTTTCAGGCTCCAATTTGGTGTGCGTAGGTTGGGTTATGGGGTGCCCACCCAGCACCCAGCTTTAAAGAGGAGTTATCCCAAGGATCTGAAGACGGTGAAGGCCGGATCTATTCCATCTCTGGCACAAACCAGCTTGTAAAACATCTGAACCTTCCTCCTGGAAAAGCCTGTCTTAGAGACCCACCTGTCATTTGGGAATAGTCCCCTCTCCCTCCTCTGAAGGGTTTCGATCCACAGGCTCAGCCACAGAATCATCTCATGGTAAAAACCACAAACCAAAGCGCCCCAGCCACCAATGTGTTTCCATCATTTGAATGTCAAGGGTAAATATCTTCAGCAAGTTGGGAGCCTGGGGTGGGGGGGCACCTCAGAGGCCCCACACTGGGTGACCATGAAGAGCTGAGCTCCAGGGCTGGCCTCCCAGACCCTCTGAGGATCTTTTCTGCTCCCTTCTGCCCATGTTCCTTCAGTCTGTGGTGCGTTAGATTTCTGGAGGCCCTCAAAACCCCAGGAGCTGGTGCCTAGGCCCCAGGTTAAAGATCGTAATCTAGGGGTACTGACCTATTCATCTATGCTTCGGACTCCTGGTTCTGTGCCAAGACGTAACCGAGTTCAGGATTTATCCTCCGCACCAGCAGTCTAGATGATGTTATCAAGCATATTACCTTATCCTTCCTTACGGTGCAGCTCATCTGCCCTTTTCCCCCTTGCAGACAAGATGCTCTGTAGTTTGTCCCCACCAATTTGGCATTTCAGGACCAGGAAAATGCATCTGCAAACTTGTAGATTTCCCTGTTTGCACTCACCTCTGGATTGCTCATAAAGTGTTTAAGTATTATCATTACAGTCGTGCATAAAACTAGTCGCTATAATAAATGCTGTCACTTGAAGCACACTTCTTTGAGTTTGGCTAACCTGCTCCTCCCTTGGGGTCTGTCCTGGAGCCTTTTTCACAGACCCTTTCCCTGCTTCTCACACCCCCTACTCCCACTACTCTCTCTGAGCCCCAAGGGTCCCAAGCCAGACTCCCTCCTGCCTTCCAGCCAATCACACCAGCGGCCCATACAGGGTCCCTGCCTGAGTCCCCTGGATGCCTCAAACTCAAGGACACTAAAACCAAACCATGAGCCTATGCCGCCGCCTCCAAATGCCCCCTCTGGCTTGGTCCCCCGCCGCATCCCACCATTGCCATTTCCCAGGCATGAGCTGGCCATTAGGTCCTGTTCGGTCCTCCTTCCCCCTCCTCTTCCCTCTTTCTCTAGCCTCTGCCGGTTCAGGCCCCTGTTTCTGCTCTTCTCAGAGAGTGAGATGTTCTCTTTGCTTTCCAGCCCAACCTCCTGCCCACTTCAGAAGACCTTATTAGTTTTTTCTCTCTCCCTCTCTGCTTCAAACCTCCCAACACTTCAGGAAGACACCTTCTAAAATAACTTTGCTTCGGCTGGAGAGAGGTGGCTGCACATGCCTGTAATCCCAGCACTCTGGGAGGCTGAAGCAGGAGGATCCGAGTTTGAGCCCATCCTGTGCAACTGAGTGACTTAGCAAGACCTTGTCTCAAAAAAATAAAAATAAAATTGGGCGTGGTGGTGCATGCCTGTAATCCCAGAACTCAGGAGGCAGAGGCAGGAGGATCACTATGAGTTTGAGGCCAGCCTGGGCTACACAGCAAGACCCTGTCTCAAAAAAAAAAAAAAAGAAAAAGAAAAAGAAAAAATAATAAAAATAAAAAGGACTGGGGATGTAGCTCAGAGTAAAGGCCCTGGACTGAATACCTAGTATCGCTAAAGGAATAAATAAGTAAATAACCTTGCCCCAGCCCTGCCCTGCCCTCAGGCATTCCTTTCAACCTTCCCCATTCACCAGGAAACTTTCTGCAAGATGTAACCCTATGTACACACTCTTCCTGCTTTCTTGAGCCTCATTCTGTTTTCAGCTTCCTGCCTTTGGCCTTCTTCCCCATCATCCCAGGGCACCTCTCAGCGGCAGGTGCAGCAGGCTCCCAGTTGTTTCAACCTGAGGTCGTTCCTCCTGCTTACCCCGCTCTTGGGCCCTGTCATAGTCCCAGATTCCGGTAATGCCTCCGCCTCCTTTTCCTACAGTGCCCAGGGCCTTGTGTCTGCTAGGCAATCACGAGAGCTATACCCCCAGCCATTGGTGCTCCATCTTCCTAGTTTTCCATCTCCTCCTTTCTTTTGCTCTGCCTCCCTAGGGCTTCTCCAGGACTCATTTCTCTGACTTTCCACAACACTCCTCTTCTGAGGACACACAGAGGTTAACAGCGTGGCAGGGGTACCAACCCCTTGCAGCTTTATTTGCATGCTCCATTACTTTAGACCAGTTATTTAACTTTCTCTGTGCCTCAGTTTCCTCATCTATAGTTGGGGTTAACACCAGTGCCTACCTCAAAGGGTTCTAAAAAGGATGAAACAAATCTGTGCACATGAAGCGTACAAAACAGCTCCTGGCACATCACCTGGCTCAGTCACTGCTAGTGATATTATTATTGTTATTATTATTTGACCTTTTAAAGACAGATTCTATGTAGACCAGGTTGGTCTTGAACTCACTATGCAGCCCCGGCTGGCCTCGATCTCATGGTGGTCCTCCTGCCTCAGCCTCCCCAGTGCTGGGATTACAGGTGTGCACCACTATGCCTGGTTTAGTGATGTTATTAATAATTATATTACCACATCTGCTTCTAGGCATAGTGTGCTAGAGACCTCTCCCTGGATCCGCTTCCTCTCTGGAGTCCCCTGCTGCTCTCCTATGTGGAATGTGTAACTTGTCCTTGGACAGGCTGTCCCACAGCTGCCTCTATGCCTGCATGGCAAACCTCTAACCAGTCATCTCCACATATCCTTTGCCAGAATCTCTGACCTGGCTGAGGACACCCTCCATTCACCCAAGCTACAAACTCACATGGCGCCTTTTCTCTCCTCTCTCTCCCACGTGTAAACCCCACTGTAAACACAGAGCTTCTACTTGCTGAGTTTTCCTGGAATCTGCTCCCTCTCCCTTCCCTCTTCCCTCAAGCTGCCCCGGCTCAGGCCAGCCCATCCTCCTTCCCCAGTGCTCGCAGCTGCTTTTTGTAGAAAGACTGGTGAGGCCTCTGCCGTGTTGTGTCGGGTGAATGGAGAATAACACATCAATTCTGATGTAGTTTGGATCTGGAATGTCCTTCAAAAGCCCACGTGTCCGAGGCGTGGGTGGTGGACCCTTCTGGAGGTGAGGCCAAGGAAGTCTTCAGGTCATGGGGGCTGTGCTCCTTCTTCCTCTCTTTTTCACTCTCCCAAAAGAAGCAAGGCCAATCGATCACCAACTGGAACCTCTGAGATCATGAGCTCAAACAAACCTCTCTTTTTATAAGTTGATTATATCGGGTGTTTGTTACAGTAACAAAAAGTGACTGATGGACACTCTTTAGGGAGGCCACCCTTAACCTAAATTCTTTCTAGCTCCTCCCCTTTCCTGATCTCATCACAACCGGCTGCATCCACCTAGCTAGAAGTAGTTCAGAGCGCAGCGTTTCCAGGGGAAGGCGAAGGGGGCCGGTTGCTGTCTCCAAACATTAGGAAAAGCAAGGGACGGGAATGAACACCCACACAATGCAGAGAACCTGTCCCTTTCTCCATCTTTTTTTTTTCTTTTTTTTTGGTGCCGGGGATACGAACTCGGGTCCTTGTGGTTGCAAGGCAAGCACTTTAACCACTGAGCTAAATCCCCAGCCCCCTTTCTCTATCTTGACCGATGGCACCATGAACTCAGAGAAACCCTAAAGAATCAGCAGCAGCACTTGCAGGTTTGAAAGAACACAAGGGTGAAACATGGGAGCGGTGACAAAAATTTAAAAAAAAACAAAATAAACCTTTTGGGGATGATAGCTAGGTGGATCCCCGTGTGATTGCCAGTCCTATGCCCTTCCGAGAAGATTCCCGGGAACCTACCCCTTCCACAGAGCGCCAGCACCAGTGTCTCGCCGTGGTCCCTTCCAGGAGCCGCCTCCCCGTGTCCAGCCAGGCAGCATATCCAGCACGTGGGTGTTCCAGCTGGATTCTTTTTCTTTTTTTCTTTTTTCTTTTTGAGCTGGATTCTGCAGAGCTCCTGGGAGGCAGGGGATGTCTCTGTCTGGGTGCACACCTCCCCATCCAAGGCCCAGCAGAACCCCCAGAGTGAGTAAAATTTGCCAAAGGATCCACTTCTATCAGGTGTGGGAGGCATCCAGTCTTCCCTTATAAAGCCACTCTTCCCCTTTATTGGTAACTGTTTCCAAGGCCAGGATCCCTGGCAGAGAGGCAAACTTGCAGAGATAAATGGAGTCCCATGTAATCATGCAAAATGGCTTCAAAGTATACTCAATGACTGCAAAAACAGTCATTGTATACTGTTCTGGGACAGGAGTGCTACAAAAGACTCTATGCAATGTGACCCCATTTGTTTATTTTTATTTAGTTATCAAGGGAAGAAAAAAATGCCAAAATGTTAACAATTGTTGAAAAGGGGATTTATAAATAAATTTTATTTTGCTATTGATACTTTTCTAGATTTTCTACATTGAATATAATTCTTTCATTTTATTATCATTTATCTACATCTATCTGTTTATTTTGTAGGGCTGAGGATTGAAGCCAGGGCCTTGCACCTGCTAGGCAAATGCCATACATTCCTTTGTAATCATATATGTTGTGTGTGTCTGCGGTTAGCCTTCCAAGTCATCATGATTAGAATGAGGATGGTTGGGCTGATGATGCATACCTGTAGTCCCAGCACTGGAGAGGCCAAGGTGGGAGGATCATGAGTTTGAGGCCAGGCTGGGTCACACAGCAAGTTCAAGGCAAACCTGGACTATATAGTAAGACCCCATCTCAATAAATAAATAAATAAAATAAAAATTTCAGAGAAACAGCAAAGGGGGTTGGACAGAAGTAACTTTCTTCCACAATTGTGTTTAACAGGCTATTTCAGTCTAGTTCCATGACAGCTTCTGTTCCCCTGTGTTCCCACAGTAAGACTACACAGATGAAGATCATGTAGAGCCCTCATCCCACACAAGGCTAAAGGGAAGGCTGGGGGCTCGGTAGTGTGTGGGCACTCCAAGGGCCCCATGGAAAGATGTAGTTCTGGAAGAAGGAGAGGTCGAAGCAGGCAGCTTAGAAGAACTGGATTTGAGCTGAGCCTTGAGAGGTGAAAAAGATTCTCAGTGGAAATAAAGGCATTGCCTTCGAGCACAGCATAAACATTCCCATCTGAAGCAATTGCTGGGTAAAACCAGCCTGGATTAAGCATTTGCTACAAATACTACCCCTCAATCCCCATGATACAGTGTAGTGGCTACACTAGTACCCAACCTTAGTGACAGTCAGACTGGGGTACCAATAAGTCCCTGCTACACCCATTCCCAGTTCGTGACCATGGGCTCTTTGCCACAACCCTCTGAGTCTCATTTTCCTTCTCTCTAAAATATGGCAAAGAGGGGCTGGGGATTTAGCTCAGTGGTTACAGTGCTTGCCTTGCAAGCACAAGGTCCTGAGTTCAATCCCTGGCACCAAAAAAAAAAAAAAAAAAAGAATATTAAATATGGCAAAGAGAGCCGGGCACTGCAGCACATGCCTGTAATCCCAGCAGATGAGAGGCTGAGGCAGGAAGATTTCTGTGAGTTTGAGGTCAGCCTGGGCTACATAGTGAGCTCAAGGCCAACCTGAACTATATAGTGAGACCCTGTTACAAAAAAACCAAAATAATAATAATAAGTAAAAATAAAAAGCAGAGACTATCATCCCTCATACTAGATTATAAATAGTAAATGATAGATTCTTGAACAGTTACAATGTGTCTGGCCCTGTTTTAAATACTTTTGCATGTCTTATTTAATCTTCAGAAAAATCCTGAGGGCCACCATTACAGATGTGGAAACTGAGACACGGAGAAGTCAAATAAGTTGCATAAGGTCCCACGGTAAAAGCGAAAGCAAGATACAAAGCAGCCCTGACTTTGGAGCCCAAAACTTCAGTACACCTCTGGCAATCACAATTACAACAATTATACAACAATTATAACAAGCAAGCATGTAATGCTTACTATATGCCGGTTAGTGTTTACATACATTACTTCATTTACTCCTCAGTGATCCTAGGTAAGGCACCGTTACTATCCCAATTTATAGACCAGGAAGCTGGGGCACAGAGAGATTAAATAACTTGCCTGCTTCTTCACAGAGCACACGGTCTGGTTGTGGAGTCTAACCTGCATTATTTTAAAATACAGTAGAAAATACTTTTTTGTCTTACTGCCCTTATGGTTCCAAGAAGTATTCTTTGAGGTCAATTTAGTCCAGATGTTGAGGTCTGATTCTTCACCTCAGGTACCTTGATGTCCAGGGGGGAGGGGTCCTTCCTGCTTGGAGGGGAGCCCTCTGCTGGGCCATTAAATGGCCAGGGAAGCAAGGAGAGCAGGCTGGCACTGCCTCATTGGCCCCTGAATGGGCTCTGGGCATGGGTGGAAAGGACGAGGATGTCTTATTCTTTGGTAGAAGGGACTCACTCAGATTGTAAGACATAGTTCCAAGGTGCTAGATGGAGAATCCCCCAGAGGGCTGAGTATGGCTTGAAGGGAGATTTTTTTCTTACTAGGTATCTCTTTAAGAGAGAGAAGAGCACTTGCTGATACAGGCTGAGCCCCTCGGTGCAGAGGACCCCGAGGCCATGGCAGGTCTGGGGTCAGATCTTCAGCCTCAGGTCTCACACTTGAATCTGCAGGGCCCTTTTCCTTTGGGGCAGAGGGAGATAGAGTCCTGGTCTCAGTTCGGCTGTTTCCCCTGCCTGGTAAGTGTCACATTGTTGTGGCCAGTCAGAGGAGAAGCACAGTTTGGGACAGTAGCATAGAGGGGCTCACCTATTACTCTAAGATTGGCTGACAGGAAGGCTGAGCTGAGGGTTTAAGGGGCAAGAGGATCTGGTTGCTCATTTATGTGTGGGTTTGTGGGTTATTTTCCTTCAACCACTATAATTTACTATTATCATTATTTATTTTGATGCTTAGATTGTTCTGGAGTGGGCCATTTGGTGGCTCCTGATGTTCTTCTGATATGTTCCCATCTTCGTTGCCTACTTCCTTACTTTTTTATGCAAAGAGTTGTTTTTTGTTTTTTTTTTGTTTTTAGTGTGGGGAATTGAACTCAAGACCTTGCACTTCCTAGGCAAGCACTCTAACCACTGAGCTAAATCCCCAGCCCTGCAAAGAGATGTTTTGACCATCATGGTCAAGTTGGAATTAGACCGTCCATGGATGCTAAACCTAGAGGGAAATCTTAATGAGGAGTAGAATATTTGGATAGTTTCAAAGTGTCTCCTCTCTGGCTATTTAGTTGTGTTTAGGGGTGGGGGTGGGGAGAGAAACAGGAAACACTTTGACTAGATAACACCATCTATGAGGGACAGAGGGATCTCATGTGCCTCCAGGTAAGGTACCTTAAGGACAAATTGCCTGCAGGGTATTCCCTCAGATCAATGTACAACTTCACGAGGGGCTGTCTGCATCTTTAAAAATGCCAGTAGGTAAACGCTCCCAAGTTAAGGAGGCTACAGAGACATGGCAACTAAATGTGATACTTGGGACTGGGGATTTTTAGCCCAGTGGTCACATACTGGAGGGGAGAAAGTGCTGATATAATTGTAACATGGGTGGTGGGTTAAAGAAAATTTTATATAAATATGTAAAGTTAAGGGGCTGGGGATTTGGCTCAGTGGTTAGAGTGCTTGCCTTGCAAGCACAAGGCCCTGAGTTCAATCCCCAGCACCACAAAAAAAAAAAAAATATGTTAAGTTAATAACTGGACTGTGGTGTAAGAGCATATCTCTATTCTTAGGAAACACACAGGGAAGGATTTAGGGGTAAGCATTATGATGCATAAAACCCTGGGATAGTTCAGAAAATTACAGTCTACATGTGGTTAAGTAACGAATAAAATGTTAATATAGTGAATCTGGGCGAGAGGTACATAGGTGTTCATTTTTGCAACTTTTTGTAAATTTGAAAACATTTCCAAAAAAAAAGTTCACTTAGAGACCAGGCATGGTGGTTCGTGCCTGTAATCCTAGCACTTGGGAGACTGAGGCAGGAAGATCATTGTGAGTTCAAAGGCAGCCTGGGCTACATAGTGAGTTCAAGGTCAGCCTGAACTACACAGTGAGACCCTGTCTCAGAAAACAAAAACAACAACAAAAAACACAACACTTTATTTTTCCTGCTTAAAACCTGAATCAGGTTTTTTCTGGGGGTTGAAAGTGGGGTGGGGTTCCAGGTGAGCTTGAGTACTTCATCACATTTTAAAGTAGACAAACGAGAGGGAATTGCGTGATAAAAGCAAGGAAATATATCACAACTATGGAGAGTAGAAGGGACTGGGATGAAGGGTTAGCCCAGCAAGCGGCCTCTCAGGATGAACCGTGGCCTCAACTGAGAAAGCAAAACGCAGTCCTACACAGCTTCTCATCGCCTCTTCCTGTTCACTGGGGCCTGGACGATTTGGAGAAAGGCAACAAGAAACTGTCAGCCATCCTCGAAGGGGTCAACACCATAAATTAGGGGCACTTCATCTGAGAAAATCACAGAACTTAATGTTATCTATTTAAAAAGAATGAGTGCAACTACTGTATTCTGCCGTCTAGAAAATGAAGCGGCATTCGAGATCCAGGCTCCGGCAGACAGTAGCAAAGCTGTGAATGAGCACGCTGACCGACACTCGACCAATCAGAACCCAGGAGATACCAACCAATCGCAGCTCGGCGATGCTCCAGTCGGGGCGGGGTCGGCACGCCCAAGAGTTGTTTGTCTGTCTCGCCCCACCCCCACTCCAGCCCTGGCTCCAACCCCAGCAGGAAAAAGGTGGTGAGGAAGCCCAGAGGCCAGCGAAGTGGATTGGGGCAAAAGGTAGCAAATGCTAGGCCTAGACTGTTGCAGGCCGTGGAACCATGACAGTTGCCTCAGGAGCGAGTTAGTCTAGGATGTCAGGCCTCTCTCCCAGGTCCTAACCAGGAAGCAGCATCCAAATTGGACTTTGCTGCATGTCCTGAGGCTCACAGAAGTCTGGCTGTGGAGACGACATCTAGGCCTTGGGGACAGCATATGCCGTTGCTGTACTATTTTCTTTTTTCTCTTCTCAAAGTTCTCCGACCCCATTCTTCTCCTTTAGAGGTCACTCGTAACACAGCCTCTAGTGTTGATAAGGCGACAGAACTCCCTAGGGTTGGAAAGGGCCGCCCCCAAATCTGGGGCCATATACTCTTGGGCTGGAGCTCTGGATCCCAGGAAAGGATAGGTCCACGCCTCTTCCAGCTAGAAGTGGCTCATAGGTCCCCAGTGCAGGATTCCCTCCTAACCACTTCAATCTTCAGTTTCTTTAGCTACTGGTTTTGTCCTTTATCTGGCCCATCTTTTCTGCTTATTGGCAGAAGCTGAATTTACCACAGCTGGCGTGGATGAGCGCTGATGGCAGGTCCTCTGAGTTCTCAGGTCCAGCCCAGGGCAGGTTCCTGAGGAGCAAAGTGGGGTCAGGGCAGGGCTGATGCCACAAGCAGCATGTGGACACTGTCTCCAAAATCTCTCTTCCCTTCCTTAATCTCTTCATAACCTCCCCCACATAAACAAGACTCATTTCTTTCTGGCTCCTTTTCCACAACTAACAAAGATAGGAATTTCTCGGCTCCAGAGTAAGTCTTGAGAATCTAAGTCAGGTCTTTGGATCTGAGGCTTCAGCCACCTTGACAGAGAAGGCTGTGGGGGCCTGCAATGGTCTCTGAGAATGACTAAGGCCTGGCCTCCCATTCCAGTCTCTGAGGTGTCTCCTTTCCAGGAGCAGCTTCTAGAATTGGCATAGCTCCTGCCCCTCCCCCAGCGGCCCGAGCACTGACTGCTAGACTGAGCTGCTGGGCCAGGCACAGAAAGGGCCTGGGCCCTCCTTGGTGTCCTCGAGCTCTGTAGTTGTCATGCCAAAGGAGTAGCTCACTGGCAGAACAGAACATTTTCCTCAAATGTCCATTTTTAGCCTGGTCTGACACAGCTAAATACAGGTAGATGTCACTTTGAGGAAATTTGATAAAGGATGAGAATTTACAAAAACACTCCTGAGAATTCTTTCTGCATGTTGATAGTTACATGCCCTAGAAAGGACTTGTTCCAATAATAGTGGTTGCAGGAGCCAGCCATGGTGATGCAATGCCTATAATCCGAGCACTTGGGAGGCTGAGGCAGGATTGCTGCGAATTTGAGGCCAGCCTGGGCTACACAATGAGTTCAAGGCCAGCCTGAATTTTACATAGCAAGACCTTGTCTCAGAAAACCAAAGCAAAACAAAACAGAAAAGTGATTTTAAATTCTTATTTTACACACACTTCAAATGGGAGGGAGGCGAGATGTCAATTTAAGATAAGGATGAAGAAAAATTTCTGAAATTATGATACAAGTCAGTGGGGATACAGAATCCAAAGTATGAAAATTCAGTCCCTTACCATAACAGGACAGTTTTTGCAAAGTGATGTGTATATGACTTGGTCCAGGGCCAAGACCTGGATCAAGTGCTTGTCTTGGGAAGAGGAAGGTGACGAGCCAACCTCTAGGGGATAGGCCCAGGGAGAGGACAAGATCACATAAATAGCTAAAGTCCTTGGCCCTCCATTCCTTTCTTGGGAACCAAATGGGTCTCAGCCTGCCCAACAGCAGCCACCAAGAGAAGGTGAAGGTTTGCACTACTGCACAAACTCCAGGCAGAATTCTGCCCTGAATCGCTACACACTGACTTGCTTGCCCCAGTGGGAGATTTGATCCAGGGACGGGCCAGGAGCAGGGAGATTAGGGACCCAAAATGGGAACAAATTATATATTGCTTTTAGCCCACAAGACTCTTCAAGGAAGAAATGGAGCAGGTATAGAACTGAGGACTAGATATTTTAAGGCAGGAAGGGGGAACATGATCACCTGCCCATGAACAGACTGGACCTCTGTCTTGGGGTCATTGAGGATGCTAAAATGAAAACTTAGCTAGGTATAGTGGAGCACACCTGTGATCCCAGCACTCAGGAGGCCGAGGCAGGAGGATCACCATGAGTGCAAAGCCAGCCTGAACTGCTTATCAAGACCCTGTCTCAAAAAACAAAACAAAACAAAAAAACAGAAAGAAAGAAAAGAAAAGAAAAAAGAAACCCTATACCCCAAACCCGGCTCTTCCCAGGGAGGACCAAACTGCAAGGTCCATTGAGTAGAGCAGAGACAACACCTGGACAGCCGGAACTGGAAAGATCAGCAACTCAATGAAATAAAACTTCTCTTGTTCCCAAGACAAAAGCAGAACAAGGAACACTTCTTTCTTTCAGTCATATTCACTGAAATCAATAGAGAGACTAACACAATTATCACAGGAAGTTTGGAAGCTTCTATTCTATATAAAACAGATGTAGTTATTTAAAACTTTTCCATTACACGAGGTGTCAGATTCATCATGGCCTAGTGGTGCTGTCACTTGGGTGCTGGTCTTGTCTCCCTTAACAGCCTCTCTAGAGGCAGCAGCAAAAGCCTTAATTACCTTTACATCTTCTCAGGCCTACCGCTGCCCGGCACTGTCCACCCCCAGTGGACCTCTGATAAATCTAGCTGGGTATAAATGGACAAGGGACCCAGCTGAAAATTGGGTCAAACAGAAGTGGGAAAGACAGGCATGGTGGTACGTGTCTGTAATCCCAGCAACCTGGGAGTCTGAGGCAGAGAATCGTAAGTCTGAGCCCAGTCTGAGCAACTCAGGACTTAGATCCTGTCTCAGTATCACAAAATTTGAAAAGGGCTGGGAATGTAGCTCAGTATGAAAGTCCTGGGCTCAGTCCCTAATACCATTCCCCACACAGGAAAAAAAAGGGTGGTGAGGTGAGAAAATAAATATTCTAAATCTATTATTTTAGGTAGGTAGGAAGGGGCTTCTCCCCCTTCCAAACTATTTGGCAGGGATACTACCCCTTCTGAAGTCAGTCTGGGTCTGGTGCCTTTTCACTTGCCCTTCTCCGTGGTACCAAGATACCAACCAACCCAACACAGTTCCTCCCTCCCTCTCCACCCCAATACTGAGAAATGTTTACCTGGAGAAACAGTGCTTCAAAAATTTTCTATCACCATAGTAAACTGATGAAATTTCTGTGGTATTAAGCAATCCATCATAACATTTGTGACCGGTTAACTTTAATTTGTCAAAATAAATCTGCAGTATTTTGCATGTTAGTAATACAGTGCTGGTATTGACAGGTAAAATCATCATCTGCTTACATAGAAACCTTCATTTAGGAGCACACCTTAGGAGGGAAATGGATACAAAATAAAAGGCAAGTGCAGGCCAAGCAGCGAGCCCTAGAGCACAACAGGCTGGATGTCAGATTTAAGGATTATCTAATACAACTGTTTAGCTGCCAATCTGATAAAGAGAAGCTCTCAACCAGGTTACAACCAGAAGGGAAACATACTTTGCCTTTCTGTAGAGCGGTGGCCGTCATGCCTTCAACACCTGGTTGAATCAGTTCATCGGCATCACAACTCATTTCCAGTTCCAGGACACAGGAGGGTTTTATCGTATAACCTGTTTGGCCTCCTCTGCAGTGGCCCACCCTCACCCCAATCCTGCCATCAGCTCTCTCCCTTCTAAAAGAAGACACGACGTGGCTTTATTATTGCAGACAAGCTTCTTAAGTGAATAAAGAATGCATATAAAATAGCATTTTAACTGAAGTCATACAATGAAGTCTCACTCCTGTTTATTATACAATGAATTGATAAAACAATCATTTCTAGTATATATCTTTTTTTTTTTTTTAAAGAACTAGTATTTTCAGGGTTCTGACAACCACACTCTAGCCTGGGGGTAGGGCCCACACCTGCCCCCACTGAGGATTGCTCCTTGGACCAGTGTGGAGCAAGCCTGGGCTGTCTGAGCCATGCAGGACCGAGACTGCCAAGCCTTCAGAGGTAACACCCTAGCAGGCACAGCCAGAACCCAGTCCTGGGTCTGCATGCCAGGAAATGTGGGCACCCTCCAAATGCAGTCACCGCCCTCCCAGTCCAGGCCTCGGCAGGGCCACTCCTGGGCCCTCTCTACATAAATCCTTCCAGTAGTCCACACATAATGCTCTACATATTAAAAACAAACGGTTTTTGTACTGTGGATAAGAACAGTTGTAACAAAGCCATAGCTACATATTTTTCTCTACATTTTGTTTATTGAGACAAACTAATTAAAAGGCACAAACATAGGGCATGTTTACATGGACATTATAACAAACATATACATTAAAAGTGTAGGAATGTGTTGCCTTCCTGCTAAACAGAAAGTTCCTAAGCTTTTATATATACAAAAGTTGTACAATTTAATGTCCTAAAGTACAAAAGATCATTTATAAAATTATTTTACACTAGGTACTATTTATTTTTTTACTATGTAGTTCAACCCCCTAGAACTGTTTTGTATAATGACACACAGATACCTGTCCCTGATGTAGGAAGTCTGCCTCAGACGCAAGGTTTTTTGATGCTTGAACTGACACAGTGGGGTATAAACGGAAGTCATCCAGTTTGATAGTCCTACAAACATTCTGCAGGATTAACACAACTAATTTCCATTTCTCTTAACTGTAAGATTAAAACATGAAAAAAACCAAAAACATATTGCAACTTTAAAAAATCACAGCGTCTTGGTTTTAACTTTTTTAACACAATGTTTTAAAAACATTAATGTGTGGCATGATGGTGTAAAGAGTATCTGTTTCCCTAGCTTTTGGTTTCTACCTTATGTACAGAGAGAAAACATACTGCTCAGAAATAAAAAGCACATGTCTCAACGTGCACAACCATTGCCGGGTTTCTACAGAGAGTGTGCAGACAGCTGTCTCCCTGAAAACACCACAAAGCTGATACAAGTGTTTTCTCAAAGAAAAGAAAAAGTGATGTCCATATTTACAAAGTTGAACAGATCTGCACAATACTTGATTAAACGGAAGAAGAAAAAAGAAAAAGATACACTCTGTTTGTTCTGAAGGGGCATACTACCTAGTTAGTGGTTAGAATAAAAACTGTATACAATTTAATATAAGACATAAACTCTAGTGAGCATCTAACACATTTGTCCCTGTTGTAACATCAACAGGCTCTGATTGGGAGAGAGAGGGGCATTTCACATCCCAGTGCCTCCAGCGCCTTCCAATTTAAAGCAATATATTTGAACTGTTCCAAACTACTCCTTAGCTCCTGAACAGGAGGTCCCACTGGCCTCCATTTGTTAGAAGCCTGCCTGTCCGCACACTTGACTTTTCCTCTGTCAACTGCGGCCTTTCCTTATCAAAACACGATTTGTATATTTTTTTTTAATTTTTAAAAAAAGTCAACTACAGTGCTATATTCCATCAGGATTAATATGCTGAGCAATATTTACATCTCCAAATATCAGGTCACAATCCCTATTATATGTTGAAGTTAGAATGATAAATTATCATATGCTTTGCATATCAGAGCTGGTATCACCTTTCCCATAGGGAATGCTGCCTGAAATTAACATATTCCCAAAGGTAAAATGCATATTCTCTGAAATGCATTTTATTATGACAATGCATGTATTTACTCATAAAAACAATAAACACAGACAACTCTACACTAGCTCTCAATCTGTGGATTTAGAATTTCAGGTTAAAATCAGCCATCCACCTTGTATAGGGAGAACAGTTCTGCTAGTGTTCAGAATAAAATGATTTCTTGGGATTAGAAACAATAATGCTAATTTTTAAATTTTGAAATGGGTTTTGCTTTTTTATGATTGGTTTTAATTCTGGCATTTCATCCTGCCAACTACAATCCTGTTTAAGCAATGCGGTCAGCTTAAAGGAATTTCTGATTAAACTAAAGTGGTCCAGTGATAAGTTACATATACACTCTACTTTGAACAATCCCAGCCAAATTGAAGGAAAATGCTACTACAGTCTTACCTAATGTAATAAAATCTCCCAATTTCATAGTTTGCTTTTTGCTTTAATCAACTAAAATAAGTTGCTGGTAAATATTTACTTTTACTCATATTTTGATATTATAATACTGTTTACCAAGGCGGTGATGTAGGCAAAGCTTGGGGCAAGAAAGGCATGCTTTCTACAGGCCTCATCGCTATATTGAGAGGGGCAGCTAATGTCATAGGAGTAGGCAGGTTCATTGGAGACGTGATTGTGACAGGATGTGCTATATTCACTGGGGCAGTGACAGGGGTTGGGAGGTTTACTGGGGTAGTGAGTGTTAAAGGAGAGGTCATGGATAATGGACTGGTTATAGTTACAGGATGCCCTATGTTCATTGGGCTGGTTATATTAACTGCACTTGAAACGTTTACTGGACTTCTCATGCTCATTGCAGCTGCCACTGTGACTGGGTTTGACATAGTCCCAGACGACACAGAGGACGTTATATTGAATGGAGTAGTGAGGGTCACAGGTGTCGTAGCAGCCGTGGAGGTTTGGCACAGGTTAGCGGCTTCTAAAATAAGAAGACAAAAGGGTCTTTTAGACTCTGAAAACAGTGAACAAAATTCACAAACAGTTTCTGAATGAACTTCGTTTAATTAAAAAAGGACAAACGTTTAATAAGTAAAACTACAGTTTTCTACCAAGTGGTCAACAGGAAGATAGGATCTCTCTGAGCACAAGCCTGGGGGCTGGGGACCCTGGGGTATGACTCTCTCCTCTGAAGCCATACCTCCTTCGAGGACTTAGGCAACTTTGTTAGCCTTGCGCTTTTGATTTTAAGTTCAGATTTACTTACCTACCTCACAGTGATGTTGGGAGGATCAGTTAATTTCTGCAAGGCACTCTGGGGGCCAGAGATACCAAGTACAGCTAAGTGTTCTCACTACCACTTAGTGCATTTCTGCATTCTAAAGACTTTCCTGGGAAGAGCCAACCACCAGCAGGCCAGGAGAAAAGAGTTTGTTTACACAGAGTGGGGCTGATGGTTACAAAACAGATAATCAGAAAAGTCTTCTCATACAGCACACTGTAACTAGCACAGAGAGGTGTGTGTGTACTCAATGATATGTTAAAGCCTTCTTAAAAGTGAAGGACTTTCTATTAAGGTTTTAAAAATGCATAATTAGGGAATAATAAATAAGCTACTTTAGTATACGTTCATTTAAATCATAGGGAAACTGTTTTAAATTAAATAATCTTGTAGCTTCTGATTATGTTTCTTAGTTGTATCTTTTCTTATATTACAAAAGAGGCGCTGGGATTTAGTTCAGTGGTTACAGTGCTTGCCTTGGAAGCACAAGGCCCTGAGTTTGATCCCCAGCACCAAAAAAAGAGACAGAAAAAACACTACTTAGTAGGGTTGTGTTCTCCTTCTTAACTCCCACTTCCGCTTTTCTTTCTTATGTTGATATAATCACCTTCTTTATGCCCAATAGCATTTAATTGAACATATACACACTACCAAGCACACCAAGGAGAACATGTCAGACACGAATACCCTACAGTGAGTTGGGGGACCCTGGTCCTTGTTATCCAGGAATGCCCAGGTACTTTTCTCCCCCCTCAGTGGTAAGGTTTGAACCCAGGGTCTCCTACATGCTAGGCAAATGCTCTCTACCACTGAGCGGCATTCCTCTCTGTTAGGTGATACACCCAACCCACCCATCAAGGAAATTTAGTACCACCTACTGGTATGCCATAAACTGGCAGTAAGGAGGCAGGGTCGGCTAGTGGTTACTTGCGTGTCAAAATGAAGAAATCCATTCAACATAAAGATGGAGATCTGCGTACAGTCCACAGGGGTTCAAATCACCTCAGGTAGACCCTGAATCAATAAGTAGCCCTTCCTTGATCAATATGATGCAACTCTGGCACACTTCATATTCCATACCAGGAATTCCTGATCTGGGCAGATCAAATCTGTCTTGGGAGCTTTTTAAAAACAAGGATTCCGGGGTTGGGGATTTAGCTCAGTGGTGGAATGCTTGCCTAGCAAGTGCAGGGCCCTGAGTTTGATCCCCAGCAGGCCCCTAATAGAACAAGGATTCCCAAGAAATTCAACAGTGAAACCTAGACGAAACCTCAGAAATATGTGCTTTTAAAAAGCTCCCTCAATGATGATTTGATTATTATCCATGTTCGGGAACTTATATTACTTTACTTAGGTCTAATATTTGAGGGATAATTCTGATTCAAGTTAAAATTTTCAGTTCAGAAGCCTCTTCTCCCCCAAAATGTGACATTTACTAACATGAATATAGAGGTTGCTAATGTCAGTGGTCATTTCCAGAAAGATTCATGCTACAAATGGGAAGAACACAATAGCATTTTGTTTCAGGGAGGTCAGAAGATGAGCTAAACAATCAAGTCTTATTGTGTAAAAAATAAATAAATAAAATTGAAATACAATACCACACGAGAGAGAGAGAAAGAGAGAGAGAGAGGGAGAGAGAGAGCAAGAGACAGGGAGCATGCATGTGTGTTCATGAATGAGAGAATGAGAAGAGAAAGACAATTCACTTTTGATATGATGGTAGCATTGCTAACAATATTCTCTACCTGTTCTCCTCAAAAGAAGGAATTTTCACTGTGTATCCCATCCCTCAATCAGTGTTATTTTAACAGTTTTCTGTGTTTTTGATCTGTTTGTTTTTTTGCTGGGTTGGGGATTGAACCCATGGCCTGGCCCAAGTAAGGCAAGCACTATACCACTGTGCAACACTTCTAGCACTAACACTACTCTCTTACTTAAAACAGTTTTATTCCTGCTTTAAGAAAATATCCTTCATAATATACTTTCAACCTACTGTATAGTTATTTATAGCACTGAATTTTTTTGCTCCTCACTGCTGGTTCATACCTTCCTCTCCATTTGGCCCTTCTTCTCCCTCTACAAAACATTTTATCAAAATAATGACAAATCTCATTTGAAAAATGGGAAAAAGATGCATTCTTTTCCTTCAATGCCAAGAGATATATGAAAAGGGATGCCATTCCCTTTATCTTTATCCAAGTACAGGATGTTTAGGAGGGATCTGAAGAAGGGAATAGGCACACTACATGCAAGTAAAAGACGATACTACACAGTGAAGGAATCACAGAGGAGCCCATACGCAGAAGATTCCTTAGAATGTAAAATGAAGCAGTATGACATGGCAGAGGCGGAAGGGGAGAGAAAAAATTTAGGACTCTGTCCTATGATTGGTAGTACAGTGACAAAATGATTTATTTATTATTTTTTTAAAATGATTTATTTTAAATGTCTGCACAATGGTCCAGAAGTCAAAGCTGTAACTAGTGAACTGAAAAGTTTGTTGAAAACTGATCCTCCAACTGACTCTTTATAAATTCTACACTGAGAAAAGCAAATCATTTTCAACTTTTATAACAAATACAGCAAAGTTATTTTTAACAGCAGAAGTACAGACATGTTAAGCTGAAGCCAGCCCCAGTGACAGGCTGAAGGAGGTTAAAGATAAGACCAAGAGAAAAGACATCAGCACTACAGTCTGAATCAGGTACTAGAAGGCACAATGCAGAAAGAACACTACAGAGCAGAAAATAAGTTACAAGAAAATGAACTTATGTGCACATAAGGATTTTTTTTAGAAAGAAAAAATGAAGCCCATAATGTATGGAAGCTGCAAATTTGACTCCAAATTTATAACGAGTAAATCAAAAGAAAGAATATGATAGGAAGTACTGACAATTTTGATTTCCTAAGTAATAAAAATTCATCTGGAAGCTCTGTTGCCAACAAATAAACTTTACCGGTTATTTCCCAGCAAGGTGTATTTCCTGTTTCTTTAAAGTGAGGTTCCCTAAGCTGTGGCTTCTTCCCTTTGTTTACCTGGCATACTAAATGAAAGCACTTTTCAAGCCATGTCTGGAACACTGGAAACCTCATCTTACCTTTCTTCCTTGCTTTAACAGCTTCTTCCCACAGTCTCAGTGTCTCTACCTGCTTCCCTGGCCAGCTTGTCACGTGTTGTTGTTGCTGCTGCTGCTGCTGCTGCTGCTGTTGCTGCTGTTGTTGCTGTTGTTGCTTCTGACTGCTGGTCTCTTCACTCATGCATGCTAGTTCAAAGACAAACCAGAAACACTATTTACCTTGAAAAGTATGGCCATTTTTTCAAAATCCTGAATTTAAGATACTCTGACTCCTCATTCCTCGATGATCTTTATTATTTAACTAACAGCTATTATTACAATGTATCTTTTTGCTGCTTGTATCTATATTGATCAAGATAAGTAAGTTCATTAAAAAATCTAGAGAATTAGCAAAACCACTATTAATGAAAAAAGAATTCTAGTCAGGCACAGCGGTGCACAGCTGTAATCCTGGCTACTCAGGAGGATGAGCAGAAGCATCATTAAGGCCAGCCTAGGCAATTTAGTGAGACCCTGCCTCAAAATAAAAACTAAAAAGGGGTAGGGATAAGAATGTAGCTCACTGATATGGTACCCCTAGGATTGATCCCAGTAACGCAAAAACAAATAAAATCCCCCCACTGCCAACAACAAGATCAATCACCACCCCATAAAAACATGCCAAAAATTTCTTTGCTGTATTAAAAAGTGTTTTAAAAAGTAGAAATTGTGTGATATTACCATGGCTTCATCAACATTCATTAAGGGCTGGGGATTTAGCTCAGTGGTACAGTGCTTGCCTAGCAAGTGCAAGGCCCTGAGTTCAATCCCTAGCACCAAAACAAACCCCCCCAAAAAACTCATTAAAATATCTCATTTATTTGCTTCCTAATCTACAATGACCTATATTAAAGGTAAGTTTTATAGAGCTGAAGTACGACATGCTAGATAATAGCAAAAATGATGAGATTAAAACACATTAAGCTTTCTTTCTCATTCACATTGGTCACCTATTTTTTGAGACTTTAGTATTTCTGTCACATGAATCAAATATATAGTAAGATACAGAATTAGGCTGGACATGGTAGTACGCACCTCTGATCCTAGCACTCTGGGAAACTGGAGGCTAAGCTCAAGCCCAGCCTGGGCAAGTTATGAATTTATAAGACCCTATCTCAAAATAAAAAAATAAAAAGGACTGAGGCTATAGCTCTGCAAGAATACTTGGGTTCAATCCTCAGTACTGGGGGAAAAAAAACCAGAAAAGACACAGAATTAGGAAAATTTTTTTTAGCACTTAGGGTGATCTTAAAAAAAAGACTGGATAAAGGCAAGGATTAAATTTTATCCATAAGTCTCTGGAATATTCTATCTTCTTTTTAAATACACTCTCAAGTTAAAACAAGCATTTACACATTCAAACAGATATGATATTCCATTTCTCTACAGATTTGAGTTTGAAAAGCAAACTTATTAGCACTGTTTTCACCTTGAACACGATTACTAAGGATATTTCAATTAATATAATCTGGAGTTAGTGGACTGGTACTTAAGAATCTTTACCTTAAGTAAAAACAAAATTGTCTAGCATATGACGCAGTTTCCTAGTGTGGCTTCTGTTGTCTTGATTTTTAACACATTAGAGCTTTTTACTCAAATCCCACAGAAAACACTCCGAAAAACACCTGTGGGGACATGCTGCTCTTTCTAGTACGACTATTATTAGGAGAAAAGGGTGGGACTGGAAGCAAAATTAGTGGACGGCTTATCAATGCTGTTTGCACAGATGTACATAAAGCATAGTTCAGACACTAACATACTCTCTCCATTGATGCCTGTTTGTGCATTTTAGTAACAGAAGGAAACATGTAAGATGAACATTAATACAGTCCTGAGAGCACAGTGAAAATATCTTTGGTGTATTTCTAGAAAATCTAGACTTCATCAATATGAACTACAACAGACAATCTGAAGCATCACCTACTTTTACTGATGCCTTGTTTACATGTATTACAGTTGATACTTTGGCTCTGCCCATGTGTCTTTAAGTGGCTGGTGATGTACGCTGCACTCAGGAGCTTTCCACAGATGTTACACGATACCTTGCCTTCGTGGCGCACCATGTGTGTCCGTAGTCTGTCTTTGGTGGCAAAGGCAGCAGTGCACGTCTGCATGAGGGAGGAAAACTTTTTTTAAATATAGACTATCCTGTTCTACTCATTTTAAAGTACGTTATATTCTATGCATTACCCTATTCATGTCAGCACTACATAAGCTAGTTAAATTTTAATTCCATGTGTTAGTTAGAATCATAATCATTCTTGGTGGATTTTAGACTCATCTAGGGTAAAAAAATATATCAATATAGAGTAGTGAAAAGATCAGAGTTAGATAAACCTTGATTTAAACCGAGCTTCACAATTTACTAACAGTGCTGAACAAGTTAGTGCACCTATGTCAATGTTTAGTCATCTGCAGAACAGGAATAATAATAACTATCACAAAATTGCTGGTTGATTAAGGACCTGGCACATATAGCAGATACTCACTCAATGGTACTAGCTTCCTTCCTCCAATCACATTTTTCTTAAAATTCAAATCATTTACTTAATCAAATGAGTCATTAACAAACCTAACTGAAAGGTGCACTAAGTTGTGCTCACTTCGGCAGCACATATACTGAAAGGTGCACTAAGTGACTTTCAGCAATGAACTAGCATTAGCAATACCTATGACAATCATTTGATTTAGCAAAATTCTCAATCTTTTCATTATCACAACTTATGTCAAATAAAATAATTAATCTGAATACATTTCAAACAACTAAACAATGTTTCAATTTGGTAATAACAGATAAAACTCTAGTCAATGATAACGTTTGGGAGAAAAAAATTCTATACTCTTTAATTACAGTTTATACATCCTTAACCATCAACCCAGAAATTAGTTTAAAGCCCTTTATTCTTTTATTCATTTCAAATATACAACAACCTTTGCAAGACTATATATTTTTTTCCTCTTACACCAAAAAATGCTGTTGACCAAGGAAAGGGAAAAATGTAGTTTACAAAACACACATTTTTTAAATGATCTTGCCTTATAGAAATAAAAGCTGTCATTTATATTTTATAAAATTAGAATTAAAATGGACCACATTTATTCAAATCAGTGATTTTAAGACTATTTAAGAACTGTGAGATTTGACTGGCTCAGACCTTCTGGATAATGTGCATTAAGTGCTACACTAAGGATAAGTCATTTTAACTCTTACTTGGCATTTGAAGGGTCTTTCTGTTGAATGGACATGTTTTACGTGACAGCTTAAGTGGTCAGGCCTGTGAAAGAGAGAGTTTCAACAGAAGATGTAATGGAACACACATAGAGAAATGCTACTTTTGTGATGCTTACATGCTTGGCAGATTAGAAGGGGGCATTTTAAAGAAAGCTAGCAGAACTAACAACTCCACTTCCCCCCAGTACAAGCCTCCTTACCTCTCTTACCATAAACAAAAGTCTCAGTCCTTTGCCTGTTTTCTCCCAGCCAACATCAAATCATATCAGGTCTTGATTCTTTATAACTACACAATACCCAAAGATTTAGTCCTAATAGCTACTGCTACACTGACACTAAAAGCTTTTTAAAATGAAAATTAGCAAAATGTTAGTGCCCACAAAAATGGGGAAACATTCTCCTAAAAGTTGTATTGAAAGAGTATCCAAGGTCATCCCAACTTCCAGTAAATAAGTTTCTTTGATTTGCACATTGAACCTCATGTCTAGTTCCCCATCGGAATTGGAAACTAGTGGTTTTGCAGAGATAAGTATCCCTGTGCCAACCAACAGCCTCAGTCCACCAATATACTTCTGAAATGAAATAACAAGTTACTCACTATGTCACTACTTGCCAACCACATCAAATGGGAATTACACCAGGAGGCGTAATATTCATCTATCACCAATCTCCTCTAATAACACAGGCTTGCCCACATCTGTTCTCACAGAACCTGCTAGATCACACAGAGATAAACCTGAAGTCCACTGACACCATATTGAAAAAAGCAAAGGAAAATGCAGTACCTTGAAAAGCCTTTCCCACAAACACTGCAAGTATAGGGTTTGGTGATGCCTCCTTCATGAGACCTCACATGATAAGTCATCCGGTCCTTCCTCTTGAAGCGCTGATTACAAATAGGACACTCAAAGGGCTTTTCGTCTGAATGGGAGAGCTTGTGCCGATTGAGGTGGTACACATCTCGGAAAGCCTTCCCACACATCTCACAAGCATGGTTCTTCTTGACAGGCTTACTGGGTTTCTTGACAGACTGGGTCACGGGCATAGCTGCGGTGCTGGCACTGCTGCTGGGGTTGGTGCCTGAGGAGGATGTAGTGACTGTTGACAAGATGCCTGCAATGGTTGAGACCAACGAAGTTCGGCTGCTGTCCCCAGCGATGGTTGAGATAAGGGGAACCACTGTGGTGGGGGTTTTCTTTGACCGGGACACCAACTTGATTCCTGTGTGGCAGGACTCGTGGCGCCTCAGGTGATAGCTGTCCCTGAAAGCTTTACTGCAGTAAGTGCACACAAATGAAGTTTTGGGTTTTTCTTTTTTAATCCCAATGGCATCCTTTAATGTTTCTGGTGCAGCCTGAGGTTTCTGAGTTATTGGTATTGGAAGCAATGGTTTCTGATCAGGGGGCTCCACAGCTGAGCTCAGGAGAGGCAGTAAGCTGTTCTGTGCTGCCTGCTGTTGGTGATGGGAGGCTTCGTGGGCCTAAAACCAAACATTTACACTTGAGAAACCCAGTCTCTCACGATGACCTCAAAATTCAACATGTTCCAGACAATTCCAATCAGAAGACACAGTGAAGAGCCTCTGAGGCACTTTCTGCAGCAGAGATCCAGTAATCACTTTGCTACGCTCAGAGCTCCAAATACAAAGCATGGAAACATCACTGTGCAGACACAAAACTTTTGCAACTAAATTGCTGACAGTTATCTTGCTTTCAAAGAGCTAACTAAACCACACACCACCCCAGTTCATAAGGGTCATACCAGCTGATGAAATCAGTTTGCATTAGTCTGTCAGTGCTGTAACCAGGTTTAAATACTTGTCAAAAATATTACGACCCAGACGTAAGTATTTAACAGTACCTCACTGGAGCAGCGTGCGCACATACACACACACACAAACACGCACAAAATGACATAATCACCTATTGTCTGTTACCCAGGAAAGGAAAAGAACTATGCTGCCTTTCCATCAGAGGAAAACTCTTAAGTGACTGAGAAAGGGGCTGTTGCCAAGTGATGAAAGGAATCTAGTTCTTTGAATACATATGCTAGTTGTTAAATTTATTTTTAAAGTTTTCATTTTACTAAAAGATTTGGTTAAAACAAAACCTGCTACTAACCAACCTACAAGGCATCTGTGAAGGTAGCCCGTAACAAAACACCTGTCAGTTGTTTCTCAGGTCATTTCATCTTCCATTAGAATCTGCATCCTTTAGCAACACTCATTGTTTAAACCCTAAACTCTCAAAGACAGACTAGTAAGAGAAATATCAAACTATGAACACTTAAATTCCTTTCACATCCATCTTCTTTCAGTTGTAAGTTTTGAGAAAATACTGGACATCTGCTGTTATAATTGGTTCTCTACTCCAAACCTGAGGGCTGGACCACTGTCTGGAAATTTTCTTTCACTGCATTAAACCAAAATTTCATTACGGATAGGCTTCTTGGTATTTATAAATACTCTCTTGCTTTTGATTCTTTCAGATTTCTACATACCTCCATACTGATACGCATTTAGGAAATGATGGAAAAATTCCTGAAATAGTTCTTCCTAATATGTTGTTCTACACCAACATCAGTTTTTTTTGGTTTTGTTTTTTTGAGACAGGGTCTTGCTGTGTAGTTCAGGCTGGCCTTGAACTCATTATGTAGCCCAGGCTGGCCTCAAACTCATGGCGCTCCTCCCGCCTCAGCCTCCCAAGTGCTAGGATTACAGGTATGCGCCACCACACCCGAGCTATATCAACATTAGCTTTTAAACTCTTGACAGTGAGCCCCGTCCCTGTGATTGAGATTTGTAATCCTAGAATATATGTACTCAAGAGGTAAGAGTTTTAAGTATTTTAAGCATACAATATTCTTGGAAAGGTCCATCCCATTATTTTAAACATTCAGTTATTTATTCTTCCGATTCTATAATCACCTGATTAACTAATTTTTTTTTGGTGCCAGGGATCAAACTCAGGGCCTTACACTTGCTAGGTAAGCACTCTAACCACTGAACTAAATCCTTTAACTTGATTAAAGAAAAAGAAAAACCAAACAAACAAGAAATCACACACACACTCATCCACAGCTTCTTCCCTGATGGATTAGAACATCTACCATGCACTGATCAATGTTTACTTAATGGCAACACAAAAGCTAAGCCTGGAACTACTCTCCCCCTAAATGAATAGGAGGTATGGTATACAAAGTTATCAGTTTCAACTGAACAATTTTGATTTAGATATCCTTTAGGTCCTGGAAGTACCATCAGAAACTGTGTGGTTAACTTATGCGTATCTTTTAAGACCTAATGCTCATGCTGAATTACAATCCACTTTTAATTTAATTTGTGGGGCTTCAGTGACTGTCAGGTTCTACCTAGCCACGTGACATCAATAAAAAGTATCCAGAATTTAGACTCTAATCTGACCCCTTTTCTAACCTGGCTGTAGGACACCTAAGTTTCCATGAAGTACACGAACAGTTAATAGTGGAAGATAACTCAAGATATACAATTTCAACAGCTAACAGATCAGTTAGTAGGGAATGCAAATCTTCTGGACAAAGCTCAAACTTATAACATTTTGAGGCATTTTTCAATTCTAAACAACCATTAGTACAATGGAGTACTAAAAGCACTTACTGCCATTTTACCAATTCAGATGTCTGTGGCAACATAAAGTATTTTTACAGCATTGCTGAAGCGCACGCTCACACGAGGGTCACACCAGGTCCCTGCTTCTCGGGTGAAATGCTGTAGAACCACTACAGGAATCACTCTGAGGATTCCTAGGATCCCCACACTTCTACATGAAGCCTTCTAAGAAGGGAACTGAGTTTTCCCAACTTGTGCTCTGGGGGAGAGACAAAGTAAAATAACAACCATGGCCTGCCTTCAGTTAAGTGACTCATTTTAAAAATATAACTTCTAGGTAGGTTTTTATTTGACTAGCATCATCAAATCAAAGCTTTAATTTTATTTCCTATTTCTTTTATGTATAAGGCTTCTTGGCCCTGCCTAAGTTTTCCTTTTCCTGGGGCTAGCAAAAACCAAAACAGAAATGTTATTTCATCACCCAGGGTGGTAGGACATGGCACCGTGAAATCTCCAGTGCCAGAGGGTAAAGGATTTTGCACTGAAACAAATTAGCATTGGTGAGTCATATCTTGAATGTCCTGTTAGGAGGATCATCCATCGAACATTTTAATAGCTACAGCTTTCACCTTCCACCAGGTTATCTGGATAGCAGGCAGGTACTAAACTGTTGTAAAATATTCAACAGGATAATTTCAAAAATTGTTTTAAAATGAACAGGATGCTCCAGGAAACAAACAGAAGAGTTCAATTCTCTATTTCCCCAGTGAAATGGAAAGATCCAAAATATTCTCTAACTGTTCAACTGTCTTTGGCTCTACATTACAAGGTTTCCGACAGTTTTCACTGCACACATTGCCAAACCCAGGATCAAGTAGTAGCTTTCACATTTCTCCAACAGGTTGAAAAAGAGTTTAGTTGCTGAAAAAATTAAATACAAAATCTAACCAAAGAGTTAGTCAATAAATACTTGCATTTCCTTTATCCAGGGAAAGAATACTTTTAAAAAAGTATTTCAAAAGATCTTTCAACTAGCTTTCCAAAGATGAGTAATGAGATTTTTCTTTACATAACTCTTGTTTTTTTCAATCTCCACTAAGTTTAATATGCCTTTAACCACATAAAAATCATTTCTACAGGCTATCAACCCTCCTTTTTAAAATGCCCATTTGAGAACTTTTTCTAGAGAAGGCATTTGCCACCTTTCATCAACCCAGATGCCAGCTAGTTATGTATGTTTCTTTTCCAGTGCATTAAGTTGATTTATCACACTATTATCAAGCTCATCAGAGCACAATAAAACAATACTAGATCAGAATGAGCAAAGAGTTCATGAGTTCCACAATGCTGAGTACTTTCAATTTTAAGTAACCCAAATACATTTCAACAATTACTTTAAAATCACACTGCCCACATTTGAAATATATGCCTTAAAACAATAAACCAGGTCTTATACAATAAGTAATTCTGAATTCTCCAATTCCCTATAGTAACTCCTCCGGGATGGGACCAGAGGCTGGGGGGAGGTTTGTAATTTTTTAAAATTCTGCATCCGTTCCTGGGTAGTTCTGAAATGTCTCAAGAGCCTAAACTATGCGTTTGGGGTTTCATGAAGTATTCAGAGAGGCGGGAAGGACACACTTAAAAAGCGACGAGTTTTCTAACCTCCTCAAGCTTCCTAACCTCCTCCCGTTCCTAAATTTCCCCGTGAGCTCATCGCTACTGCCCACTAAATGTTTCGTTTGCAAATAGAAACGAAGCAGGGGGGAAAGAAAAAGCTCCAGCCTAGATCTTCCAAACAGGGGTCTTTCACATAAATTAGAGGGGCAAAAGGATGACCAACGTAAGCGCTACAGTCACTTTTAAATTACTTTCAAAAAGCGAAGACCAACACCCCAACGTGTGACTCATCTGGGGGCTTTGTAAGCGGACTTTGTGTGCGCTCTCGGTTCTGCGTCTCCCCGCTCGGCTGAAGGAAACGCAGGAGCGGGCCGCGGGGGAAAGCGCTCGGGAGAAGGTCGGGCCTCCCGGAGTCCCGGCCCCGCTCCCCGCCCCGCCCGGCCCGCCCGCCCGCCCGCCGGCCCGGGGATTCCCCGCGCTGCACGGGACGGCGCAGGAGCTGGACAGAGGGATGGGGTGCCAGCTGCCGCGGCTCGGCAGGGGCCGGGGCGAGGAAAACGGAAATCCAGGGGAAAAGTTTGAGGAAGGGAGACACCTTCACAACACCCCCCTTAACTGGGTAAACACGAGGGGGCGGCGGGAAGGGGGAGTGGCGGGGAACCCAGGGATACCCGCTATTCGCGGGATGTGGGAGGAGGGTCAGAAAGTCAACACACTCGCGCACACACAGAAAGAGCAGAGGGCGGCGAGCAGAAAGGAGGCGGGCGAAAGATGGATGAAGTGTGTGGGGAGCGGGAGCGGGGACCCCTCACCCTCGGCGCGGCCTGCGCCCGCCCGCCCGCCCGCCCGCGGCAGGGGCCAGCGGCCCGCGCGCTCCAGGGCCCGGCGCCCTGCTTTCCCCGGGCCGCGGGGTGGTGACAGCGGCGGCCTCCTCCCTTCCCCGCGGGCGGGAGGGAAGGGTGTGTGTGCGTGCGTGTTGCTGGGGGGGCCCGGGCTTCACCCCACGGCCTGCTCTCTCCCCCGCGCCCCGTGAGGCCGCCTCCTTTCACCTCGGCGGCCGGGCACCGGCGGGCGGGCGGGCGGAAAAACAAAGGGGGATTAAGGCCGGGCCGGAGAGCGGAGCCGGGAGGGAGGGAGGAGGAGCGCCCGCCCGCCCGCCAGCCCGGGGCCCGGCCCCCCTGTCCCCCTGTCCCCCCGGGGGGGCCCCCAGTACCTGGAACAGGAACGCGGTCCAGTTGGCCTCCATGGCTGCGGCGCCGACCCCCCTCCTCCCCACTCCCCCCGCTCAGGGAGCCTCCTCAGCCGGAGGAGGCGACAACAAAGCGGCGGCGGCGGCGGCGGCAGCGGCAGCGGCGGCTCCTCAACATGGCAGCGCCGAGCGCGGCCACTTCCGGTAACCTCCGGGACGCACCACCGCGGCGGCGAGCGCGGGCGGGGGGGGAGCCCCGGCCGGGCCGCCGCCGCCCCCAGCTGCTCCGACCCCCTCCGGGCGTCCCCGCTGCCGGCTTGCAGCCTCGGAGCTCAGCCAGTGCCCGCGGGCGGTGGGGTCAGGGCCCCCGCGGGGGGGCCGGGGTGGGGCCGGGGGCGGGGATGGGGCGCGGCGTCCCCCCCCGCGGGGGTGTGTGGTGCTGCGGTCCACGGCTCCGGCAGCTGGAGCAGGGGGAGCTCAGGAGAGAAGATGGAGGACGCCAGGGTCTGGCGCTGGCCGCCTGGGCACAGCTGGGTCGTTTCGCGTGACTCGGACTCGGTGCCCAGCAGCGTCGCTTCCGTCTCAGACCCTCGGCGGAGGACACAGGCCTCGGCGGGCACGAGGCTCTTAAGTCACACACAGCACAGCCCCCACCTCCAAACTGGGGGACGTCCCTCCGACCTCATCTCTCCTCTTTGGCGTTTCATCCCTGGCAGGCTAAGCCCTCGGCGCTCTTGCTAAGACGTGCCATCGCCTTCTGAATGGCCTTCAGACTCAAGCAGGGAATCCCACTGGGGTGCAGCCTTAGATCCTCCCAGGGTGGAGGGGAAACACTTCCCACGCTTAGAGATGTCATTACTGGGTTACTCTTGGGTGAAGGGCTGAGCTTCCCCTCCTCCCCTTCACTCCAGATATGAAGTGAAATTCTATCCCCAAACCCTTCTTCTCCCGCCAAAATAAAAACCACAAACAAAAAATAAAAACACGTGAGAAAGTATAGACATAAAATTACTTTAGTCTTTTAGTACAGTCCGCTTGCTTCTGCACTCCCCAAAACAAAAATCAAACTTCTTTTGGGCAGTGTCAAGGGAGTCACTGAGGTGACCCCAGCCTGTTTGCAGTTCCAAGTCTTCTGTGTAGGCGTCACTGTAACCGGGACTTTTTGTAGGTGAGTCTGTATGATGTCCTAAACGCTTTCTATCCTTTCCTCACATAAAAGTAGTTACTGGGAATATCAGAGACAAGCTATTATTAAAAAAAAAAGTGACTCCAGTCCAAGAAGTCTGTGGTGGGGAAGTGAGGGGACAGGCTTTGTCAATGGTATTTTTATAAATTAAAAAAATCCTCAGATGAGTACATTATTTCAAAACATAAACATCTATCATCTCATCTCTTCCATTTATTCCCCTCCAGTCACTTCCAATGAAGATCGTCAGCTCCAACTTCCTCAAATACATACATACACAAAACAATTAATATAGCTGCAGACTACTAATGGTACAGAGGTAATTTGACAGTCTGTTTCTTTTTCATCCAGTATACAAGGATATCCCCCCCTCCCACTCTTTCCTTGGGCTGGAAAACGTTGGTCTGCTTCCTTTTAGAGCTGATTCCCTATTGGATACTGCCATGGGGATGAATGAGAAGTTCTGCAGTTTGGATGGGTAGCAGAGGCAGGTAACACACCAGGGTCCACCTAAAGAGGGGGACAGAAAATGACCACGTTTCTGATACATTCCTCAACTAAACTGCTACAGTGATCCCTGCGTGTCTCCTATAAATGTTTATTTGTCTCCTCTGTAAAGAAAATGGAAAAAAAAAAGAAAATGGTTTAGGAAGCCTAAATTTATATAAACATGCAAGCTAAGGAGGGTAAACTAAGATCCTTAAATTTTTGCTCTGACCTTGAACACTGCAAGTCTTTTTATTTTCATTCAATGGACAGTCTCTGCTGCTTTCCTGCCTTAACACATTCACTTCAAGGTCCCTGTACTGCATTCTCCTGTTTTCCTCCTCCCGTGAACAAGCTCTCCACCTTAGCTACTGTCTTTCAAACTGTGGTGAAAATGAAGCTTCAAAATCAAGAAAACTAAACCGGGTGTGATGGCTCACACCTGTAATTCCAGCACTTGGGAGGCTGAGGCAAAGAGGATTGCCTTGAGTTCTAGACCAGCCCGGGCTACACAGTGAGTTCAAAACCAGGCTGAACTACATAGCGAGACCCTGCCTCAAAAAAAAAAAAAAAAAAAAAAGATTAGAAAAACTAGCACTTAATGAATATCATTCTTTTTTCTTTCTTTCATTTTGGTTTTCTGAGACACAGTCTTGCTGTGTGTAGTTCAGACTAGCTTTGAACTCACTATGTAGCCTAGGCTGGCCTTGAACTTGTGGCAATCCTCCTGCCTCACCACACCTGGATTAAATACCACTTTTCTAATGACAGTATTGTGGAGTCTCTTGAGCTTCTTTCATCCTAGCAACCCTTTCCCCAGCAGTCTTTCTCATAGCAGCTCTGGGAAAGGTTTTCCCCACTAGCAGGAAGTAGAGGTCAAGTGAAAAGAATAGTCCAGTTCTCATTATTGAAGAGCTAGGATTCAGAAGTATCACATTCCTTGAGGAAAATTACTATTTTTATCTTCTATCCATAATACAAAATCAGAATTCCTGTTCCCCCAACTCCGTTAGAAAGAAACATTAACAATGTTCTAAATTCAGATGAGCTGGGCATGGTGGCGCATGCCTGTAATCCCAGCACTTGGGAGGCAGAGACAGGAGGATCCCTTCAAATTTGAGGCTGGCCTAGGCCACATAGTGAGTTCAAGGCCAGCCTGAACTATGTAGTGAGACCCTGTCTCAAAAACAAACAAGCAAACAAAAATTCAGAAGAAATTTTAAACACCAAAAACTTTCTCAATAGAAAACACCTAAAAGTTTGGGACAAACACTCAAAAACAATGAACTCCAACTCAAACCAGTAATATCAAGTAATATCAAAGACTCCATCCATAGAAAAGCCATTTTTACCTTTAGGACAGTATCTTTAACCACAAACAAAATGAGCCTCAGGCTAGCTTCCACAGACCATGTACTGGGGTCCAGTCAAAAGTCAACAAGTATCTACTGGAGATATATAGATATAGATGTAGATATAGATATAGATATGGTAAATTTATCTCAGTTAAAATCACCTTTCAGTGAGTGACAGAATGTTACCTTCAGACACAATGAACACCTGAAATGTTCAGTGTTTAGGTAAACGATATGGTGTACCTACCACCACCCAGCAGGTTAGATTCCCCACTCACTCTGTTCAGATTCTCCTCCTCCACCCCAAGTTGAATGATCTCTCACCTTTCAGGGCCTCAGTTTCCTCATCTAAAAATGAAAACAAAAGTACCTATCTTACAGGGGCAAACCCATGAACAAAGTGAGAAATACAAGCAAAACATTCCTGATGTGTAACAGTGCTAAGTAAATATTTCTGTTGTGCTGTTGAGTGGGTCTAGATTTCACTCTGTGACTGGGAATTCAGCTTACCTGCTGAGGCAGTAAACTAACCTTCAAACTTTCAGTGACAGGTTTTCTCTCTGCCGCTCTCATTGGAAGAGCCTTTGGGTTTATGGCCAAAGGCTGACACTTGACAGAGGAAGACGACTATTAAGATTTGTTTCTCTAAAGACAACTTTAAGCAAATAGTGTACAGTATTTGAAAGCAACAAGGTATTTCCTTCCTAGTCAGGAAAATGTTTTTAAAGTCCTGTGAGTATATTAAGGATCTATATTAGACTTAGAATCCTAGGAATATAAAGCAATTCTACTATTTTTAGTTACCTGTCCCTAGAAATGACTGTTTAACAAACCAAAAATGAATCAAATTTAACTTTCAGTAGAGAATATCTACTTAGGAAAAACAAATTAGCAAGCTAGCTGGAGCTTTAGATCAGTGGTTAGAGTGCTTGCCTGGCAAGCACAAGGCCCTGAGTTCAATCCCCAGCACCCCCCCCCCAAAAAATTAGCAAGCTAATAGAATAACTTCAAGAAAAACAAACCTAGAAGTGACGACAAATGTACTAGTAAAAACCAAGACTGTAATATTTAAAATACCAAAAAGCACTGGCCAGAAAGGTTACCCTTCAACATCAGTCTCAGTGCAATTAGGAAGAAGGAGGCACATCCATACCAGACCAAAAAGACCACCACCCTCCCCACCCCTCACCAAAACGTTTCTCTGGGAGGAAAGCACAGGTAATCTCCCCTTCCACCATACTCCCTCTGGAGTTGGGTAATCACAATAAGAGCTTAAAGGCACTTGCCATTAGTCCATGCTGCCATCAGAAGTTGGATTTGTATTTCAATTCTACTACCTAAAGTGTCATCACTAGATGTCTAGTGGCAAGTTGACCAAGTAGTTGGCAAGGTGAGAAGGAGAAACAAGAATTTTCTTGAATACCTACTTAAGTTCATTGTTAGATGGAACAGTCACAGACAAAAGGATAGGGAACAAACCTACCCATTTTCCAAGTAGACAGTTCAACTGGTAGTTGTGGGTTCTTAATTAAACTCTACTGTTTCTAAAAATGAGTCCAAAGTCAGAGAAACATGTTTATCATGTTAACTTTTCTAGGCTGGGGCAAAAATCAGTGCTAAAACTGTAAGTTTCTTTTTTTTCTTTTTTTTTTTTGTGGTGCTGGGGATCGAACTCAGGGCCTTGTGCTTGCGAGGCAGGCACTCTAATCACTGAGCTAAATCCCTGGCCCAAAACTGTAAGTTTCATCCATAAAGCATTTGTGTAGAAATACTAACTTCTATTTTACAATTCTTTTTTTTTTTTTTTTTTTTTGTGGTGCCGGGGATCGAACTCAGGCCCTTGTGCTTGCAAGGCAAGCACTCTAATCACTGAGCTAAATCCCCAGACCCCTATTTTACAATTCTTGAATGACTTAGGAGAATACCTAACAAATAGCAAGCAAAATAGCATAGGCCACAAGCAGGAAAGAAACCAAGACAGGTCAAAAATACACCAAGTAAGAAATTCAATACAACTGGAAAACACACTTGCGGGCACCAACATTTCTCCTTTGGACACCTGTTCCTCATTGCCCTTAGATGCCCTAAGCCCAGGGTAATGGCTGAGCTTGAAAAAAAAAAAGGACACTCAACAGTCACACATGCTTGGCGGGCCTAAACCAAACTACAAAGCTTAGCTTTAGTCACACCATTGTGCTCAAAGTCAAAAACATTAAATCCTTACACAAAGCTGTTCTGACAGAGAGGTGAACCTCTTTTCAGTACTAGAACTTCCACTCCAAAAACATTAAAAAAGAGGAATGTAATGATACTAGACAATGTTAATGTCACTATAAACACTACCCATTTATGTCATCAGAAAAACTATGCTGTTTGGCTGGGCATGGTGGTGCACACCTGTAACCGCAGCACTCAGGAGGCTGAGGCAGGGGGATTGCGGTAAAGTTTGAGGCCAGACCCTGCATCAAAAAAAAAAAAGAAAGAAAGAAAAACTGTGCTGTTCGTGTGCAAAAAAATTATTAATTGTAATGCCTGTCCAAATGTTCCTATAGGGGTTGGGCATTTGGCTCAGTGGTAGAGTGCTTGCCTAATAAGTGCAACACCCTGAGTTTGATCCCCAGCACCCCCCAAAAAGAAATGAGTCTGACATTATACAGTTCATAATTCTCAGAGCTGACAAATGTTCCTGTGAAGAACAGGGTGTGGCAGAAACCTATTTAGTGAATATCCTTCACTCAGACTCTCACGGAAGCATGTCAGTTTTTTCTTCACTGAGCCAATTTGATGTTCAGGTGGAGGTTCCTCCATTCTTAGCAAAAAGGAACAGGGAATAATGAAACAAACACATATTGAGGGACTTACATCCTAGGCTCCCTGGTGAAAGAACTGAGCAGCAGTGACTTGATGCTGTGACATCAATAAACCAGCCAGACTTGCCAGGTGTGGTGGCGCATGCCTGTAATCCCAGCACTTAGGAGGCTGAGGCAAGATCATTGTGAGTTTGAGACCAGCCTGGGCTACATAGTTCAAGACCAACCTGAACTACATTAGTGAGACCCTATCTCAAAACATAAACAAAAACAACAAGACTAGCCAGACTTAGCTTTGGGAAGGCTGCTCCATTCTAAAACGAATATGAACAGATGGCAACACAAGGGAAGGGCAGCATAAGATCAGGCTAAGATTTCTGAACTTGAGTGCCTGATCTCTAGAAGCTACCTAAAGTTTTGCATTGTTCATCTGGTCCAGGTATAAAAGGAAAGGGGCCAGGTAAGGTAGATGCTAAAGCTCTCCATAGAGACAATAACTGTATTCAGCATTTACTCTTAAATTGAATAACACATCAAGCTTATCTGCCACGTTCCACAAATAACCATCACTCTTGGTTGCCTGTGCACTGGCTGCAAACTCTCTGCTAGGTCTGAAAAACAAGACTAGAATTTCAGGACAGGATTCTGACCTGAACAATTTACTAAGATACATAGGAAAGAATCTAGATTTTCCTTTGAGGTACCTTTGGTCTCTTGTAATAAAGTATGCAAGGTTCTACTCAATTAGCTGACAAGCTAATTAGCCCTCTAACCCAAGGGCCTGAGTAAAGCTTTGCTTCACTGACCTTAGGTAAGTCCCCGCCATCCCCAAGCTTCCAGCTGTTTCCTCTTCTCCATCTTTGTTTTTCTCTCCACCTCTCTTCTCACTTTCTCCCCCCTGTCATTCAGCAGTGAATGCTCACAGATGGTAGTAGTCAGTGAAGCTGGGAACAACACTTCCTGGGTGTCAGGTATAAAACAAGCTCAGAAACAGCTACTTCAAGGGTTAACATACACATTTTTGCCTTGTAGTAATTTGTACTTTAGATGGAAAGGGCAGAATATATTTATTATTCCTCACATATGAAAGAATAGCTTCAGGGGCTGGGGATTTAGCTCAGTGATTAGAGTGCTTGCCTTCCAAGTACAAGGCCCTGAGTTCAATCCCCGGCACCACACACACACAAAAAAAAAACCCGAAAGAATAGCTTCAGATTAATTTATTGAACCTAGATACACAATATGGGATGGAAAAAAAAATCCCTAAAATATTTTTTAAGGGCAAGAGGGTTATTTTCACAAGCGATCTCCCACATAGTTAAATAATGAAGATCGAAGGAATCCCATATATGTTCTATATACAAGTTTATTTAGTTGAGACAGTCAATTGAATCACTTAAGAAAACCAGTGTCCAAGTTAGTACTCCAAACTGTAATTGATATGATTAGTCCACTTACCACAGAACTATGAAAAGTCAAAGTTTACTTGACTATTAAAGAGTACGTTTAGGGTTAAGGGGTAGCTCAGTAGTAGAGTACTTAGTTACCATGCCCATAGCTTTTGGTCCAATCCCTAACAAAAACAATATCATAAATGAAAAAAACCCCACACCATGTCATGTACCAGTTTTGGGATGGAAACTCTTATGAGAAAGCAGAGAGGAGACGGGAGAAAGGGCACCTCAAGTCCAGCATCTTGAATCAATAGTTTACTCCTGGGAGCCTGAAGAGCCAGGGTAAACACCCAGTCCTAGGACATGGCACACAGATAACACCTAAAGAGAAACAGCTTAAACACAGACCAAAACTCAGGCCATGATGAGAATTCCAACATTAAACAATGTATCGAACATTTCAAAAGGACAGCCAGGCCATCCCATGCACAACTTTCCAGTTTAAAGTGAATTTTAATTGGCCTGAAGACAAAAGACCTCTTCCCACAGGAGGGAAAAAAGGCTTATATGTAGAACTGTCTCAGAACTGTTATGGAAATTTATTGCAGTAAATTCTGAGTGCTTACTAATTCTTGGGAGCTATACTAGCCAATGGAAAGACTTTTAAGGATCTTCTCCAATGGAGAAATCAAAACTCATAAAGAAATAATTATAAACCAGTTATCTATATTCACTTGTACAAAGTGCTTGAGGAGCACTGGAAAGGAGGAAAATTCTAAAGAGCATACTGAGACTTCATTGCATTAGCTGTCCCAGAAGAGACAGCTTTGACATCTAAGTTTGTTGATTATAAAAACTGATTCTAAGGGCTGGGAATGTAGCTCAGTGGTAGTGGCTAGTATGTACAAGGGCCTGGGCCTGGGTTCAATCACTAGTACCAAAAAACACCCCCCGCCCCCTCCCCAGCCGAAGCAAAACAAAACAAAAAAACCTAAGGCTAGCTAGGAGGCTGCACACTCAGGCTAAGTATAACGCAAACATTTTTACTGCAAACTGGAAAGTGCATTTGCCACACAATGGCATTTTTTTTTTTTTTTTTACAATGACTTCTTTGCAAGGGTGCTGGGGATTGAACTCAGGGCCTCGTGCTTGCTAGGCAAGTGTTCTACCACTTAAGCTAAATCCCTAAACCCCACCATACACTGATTTTTAATATTCGTCTACTTAAGGCAGGTATGGTCGTACATGCTTGTAATCCCAGCACTTGAGAGCACTTGGGAGGCTGAGGCAGAATTACTGTAAGTTCAAGTCCAGCCTGGGCTACATAGTGAGTTTAAGGCCAGCCTGAACTACATAGTGAGACCATCTTGAAAAGCCAAAAAATATAGTAGTATTATTCATTTACCTAGAGTGCTAACAATTCAATCTGGTTTTGCTTCTGTGATTCTATCTTACTAATAAAGTTGTTTAACTGTACACTCGACTACTAAATACAAGTGTCTGTAGACATTTACACATTCACACGTTCTTTTGTATGCTAACGATGTCTAGTTACTGAGGGGCTAGCCAGGCCCTAGCCACTCTGTGATCCACTGGCCTGTGGGGGCAGTTTGACTAGAAAGGGTCAAGGGCAAAGGCTTCTGAGGGCTGGCTGTGCACTCTACACTGAAAAGCCAGGAAGCGACTATTCCACTGTATTAGGTCTAGGCTCTGCGCCGTAAACCACTCTAATGAGACGAAGTAGTTTTGAACAAATCCCAGCTCTCAGGGTAAGAATATCAAAGACAGCACCATGGGACACCCTGGCGGCATCACATAGCTATTACAGGTGATGTTCACAGATTGATCATGCTCCCCCAAGGAACCTCTCAAGTGGAAAATGCAGACTGGCTTTAAAAAGCAGTATGGTAGTAAACATAAGACCTGAATTCAAGTTTTGAACTCACCACTTCAAAATCTCAGGCTTTTTCCTCAACATGAAAAATGAGGCTAATAGCACTTGAGGCTTAAAATGAGTCAATGTACTTTGTAAAACAAATTTACCCATTACTTTAAGAAACATCCGGTATTTGTCCTATGGTCTTATTTTCCTCAAAATGTTTCCACTAAAAAAGTAGGAAGGATTTGAACCCCTGAAATTACTACTGAGAATAAACCAATCTGATCAGAGGGGCACCTGCACCTCAGATCTAAATTACAAAGCATACTTGCCTCATATTTCACTAATATACTAGTCCCCAGTTTACTGTGTAGCTGGAACAAAAAAACACATGAAACAACTGTCAAGTACAGCTTAAAGTGAACATGTAAAGGTGTACATATGTAATATTATATAAACATACTGAAGAAAAGAAAAGCAGAAATGAAGTGTAATTAGCTCAAGAATGATTGAGTTGGGGGGACATAAAAAGATGTGCTCTAGGGTTGGGGATTTAGCTGAAGTGGTAGAGCACTTGCCTAGCAACCACAACGCCCCAAGTTCAATCTCAAGCACCAAAAAAAAAAAAAGTGCTCTGTACATGTACTAACACGCAAAATGAATGTAATCATTATGTACTGCAAACATGTACTAATAAAAATAAAAATGTTCCAGTCATTAGCTGATCAAGAAGAGTCAGAAAAACTCTTAATAGCTAAAGGAGCAGAGCTACTTGTAGGGTCTAGCAGTGATGGTGACCCTTTTAGGGCTTTCAATGATACAAACAGCCTGCTGTGGCATGTGTGCCATAGGTTCGCCACCATTGGCTAGGGCATGGAGCTAAAAGTTTCATGATGGGGCCATAATTCATATATCTCACTGCCAGACAGCCTGAAACATGCATGACTGTCCTATGGGTAGCTTGTATTACTTACTGGTGGGACACTCTGACCTGATGGGACAGTCTGGCATGTACCACTGGTGGGAATGTGTTAAAGCTAACTACTGATTAAAAAAAGAACACGTCAGGCTTGGCGGTGCACATCTCAGCACTCGGGAGGCTGAGGCAGGAGGATCACCCTGAGTTCAAGGCCAGCCTAGGCTACACAGTGTGTTCAAGGCCATCCTGACCTATATATAGCAAGAACCCTGTCTTGAAAAACCAAAATGAACGAAATGACTCAAACTCAATGAGAAATCTTCAGCACCTCCAAGGAAAGGCCAGTAAATTCAAAGGCAATTAAGGCTTCCTTTGAAAGAATCAAGCTAAAAAAAACCAAAAAAAACAAAAAAACATTTAAAAAGAAGATCCAAGAGGCAGCAGCAAGAGGAGCTGCTTAGTCTTTGAGGAAATACCATCAATTCTTGGTGATCATACTTACTAAGTGCAGAGCTTACAACAAAACCTCTACATTCCAAGTCCAGTTTTGGGAGCAATGTATACCTTCTCAGGTTGGGCATGATGGTGCAGGCCTGTAATTCCAGCACTGAGAAGGCTGAAGCAGAAGGATCACTGTGAGTTCACTATCAGCCTGGCCTACATGAGGAGTTCAAAGACATCCTGAACTTCATAGCAAGACCCTGTCTTAACCCATGCTCCCCCATCCCCAAACCCCAAGACACACACCCTTCCAACTGGGCTTAGGTTAGCACTTAAATTTGAATTTTCTAGCTTAACATCTAATGAAGAATTATTTGATCCAATATTAGGACTAACACACTTTTCTCCAACAATCCAATTAACCAGTATTTTGTAAAACACAGAACTTCTATAGCACTCTACAGCTTTTCAGGGAGTATTGTTATTTCTACCTCTTGTCAAAATTTACTAAACTGTCAGCAATGCAATCAGTTCACTGGGAAACACAAGTATTACAAAAATTCCACTAGGTCCAAAAATTTAACACATAGGAAATTCAACAGTAATAAGGAGTTTCAAAGGATCTACATGCATATTGTTGAAGAGAGGCATTAAAGGGCTTTAGCAGCTTTCTTTTTAAAGATACAGAAATGAAGTGTGATTTAAGCCAAATCTTTTGAGAATGTTCAGATTTGAAGCAGCTGGAAGACTGTTTGGCAGTGGAGTTGGAATATAAGTAGACACACAGAAGCAAAACTAGACATAGCCAACAAAGTAGTTACCAGACCAGAAGACATGATTTAACTATAGTGATAAATTGGAAAAGTAGAATATAATCGATGCATCATTGATTCACATGAGGGGAGTGAAAATGTTTAAGGTCAGACTTGACAACCAGGATGCAGACTAGAGTTGCTGAGATCAAGTTAAAACACTTCAGTAATGAAGTAGTAATTCAGTAATGAATTTAGGTACACACAAAGAAAAGAATTTTGGAATGGCAAATGTAGATTGAGAAAAATCCAAATAGTATAAATTAAAAAAAAAAATCTACTTGCCAAGTGAATAAAATCTCTAGTTTGGTGTAAGTCATGGATGCAATGGCACTGTGCCTAAATATACAACTTGACTGTCACTTCACTGCAGTTTACCACCTGGTTTTAGATGACAAAGGAGCCATTTTAGGCCTTGTTGTACAATACGCTTGCTGTATTGTTCATCAATATTCTACATTCCTACTATCAAAATGTGGATGCCATATAATTGTTGAAGTTACTCAGCCTAAAAACTTTCAAGTCCCATTTAAAGGATGTAGGTTTATTTTTGTTTGGCAGATCCTGCAGTCCACTCCTACAGCTTATTCCAAATTTCCACATAAAGGCTCCCTAACAACGAGTACCTCACAGAACACTTCTGCCATGCCTTTGGCATCTTTACAGCATAAACTTAGGCCTTCTCTTTTATAAGGGAATTCTGGATTCTCATTTGTAGCTTCTGAGCGCCGTTGACAGTTCAACTACTAGACACAGGGCTAAGGTTAGGCTCAGCCCAATTTGCACAAGCTGGCAACTATCATCTGCAGCATCCTGCATTACATTAGCTTAGCAGACAGGGAAATCTGCTGTGGTCGATTTCTTCTCTTTTAAAACAAAGGACCCACCTAATTTGTCTTTTAGCATTTTCTTATTCAAAAGACAAGTTTTAACAGTTTTAATGCTGTTAGTATTCTTATACACACCTTCTTGACGACAAATACCCATCCAGTGAGCCTACATACTTTATGTGTGGTACTAGAGATCAAGCCTAGTGCCTCGCATATGCTAGGCATGCACTCTACCACTAAGCTACACTCCTGCCTTTTGAGCCTAAAAGCTTCCATACAGTATTTAGCTTTAGTGACAAAGATGCAAGTTTATCCTGTTTTTAGTAACATAAACTTGATGAGGGGGTGACAAAAATGATAAATGCCAAAGTCCTCATTAAATTCAAGCTCTTAAAATGACATCAAGATCAAAAGACCCATGTGTACTTTTCCTTGAGGTGCTGGGGACCACGTCCAGGGGGTGCCCTGCCACTGATCTACCTATACCCGCAACCTTTTCTTTTTTTGTGTGTGTGTGCCAGAGATCAAACTCAGGGCCTTGGGCTTGCTAGGCAAGTGCTCTACCACTGAGCTAAATCCCCAACTTTTTTTTTTTTAAAATTGTGAGACACTCTTGTTAAATTGTCCAAGCCAGACTGCGACTTGTGATTCTCCTGCCTCAGTCTCAATGCTGGGATTACAGGCATGCTCCATAGTGCCTGGTTTACAATGACTTTTTGATCACAAGATCCTCTCGAATGCCTAAGAAATGAAAGAGCTAACTTTGACAAGCAGGTTTTAAAAAATTATCATTAAGAGCCACTTAGAAATACCAAGAAATTATACTGACATTATCATTCTCTAATCTGCTTCATACTGGTGATAAAAAAAGGCCCTTGAAAAAAACCTTTCTGACACATGATCTCCAAGTGCTTTGTTTGTTTTGTGGCACATCTACTCCTGTACCTAATTTGGACATTTTTCTGATTTATAGAAGTTGTATACGTATAAAGGTAAGCACTATTCATAACCTTAGTAGACCCAATAGCTGAAAAGATAAAGGATATCACTCGACAGATGAAATAAGTTAAAAGAAACTTTACCCCAATCATCTAACTTTAGAGATGTTTCAGAGGATCTTTAGCTGGCTTCCAACTTCACAGTTTTTTCCTGGTTGATTTTGACATAGCTCCCTCTAGTGGTCAGATAATTTCCCTTTATCATTTGTGAAGGGGAGCTGAACATTGTAAAACATTACACGTTTTAGCATCTCTACAAGTTAAAGCTTTTTGTTCCAAGTGTATGCAGCGGAGAGGAGTGTAGTATCTTACAGAGGCTCAAATTCCCAGTATCTTTTGATATTGACACTTCTCTCTACAGAGGAGTTGAGACATTTTAATCTGTTGAGTACCATTCTCGTATTAGAGGTAAGAGAAAGCATCCAGTAGAACTGTTTTTCACCTATCTTACATACCCACCTAAATGATAACTTTATGGTAAAGGCATATGGCCTTTCCAGAATCTAGCCCAGCATCTACTGTTACAAATTGGGCTACAGGTGAAGCTCTGTAGCAGAATGCTTGCTTACCATGCATGAGGGTCTAGGTTTAATCCCCAATATGAACTCGTTTCCCCCACCCCGGACAGGGTCTTGCTACGTAGTTCAAACTGGTCTCAAACTTGGAGCGACCCTCCTGCCTCAGCCCCCTGAGTGCTGGGGACTACAGGCATGTCACCATTCCCAGCACAGCTTTCATATGCCACTCACTTGTATATACTAGTGAAGCATCAAATGATTTTTATAATAGGAAAATAAAATGCTTCCCTTGATCTCTACAAACACAACCGCTTTCAGGGTTGTCAGGCTTTAGTTTTCTTTTTGGGGGGAGGTTCTGGGGATTGAACTCAGGGTCTTGCTCTACCACTGAGCTAAATCCTCAATCCCAAGGCATTAGCTTTCAAAGCTAGCAAAAACACAAGTTTTCAATGCTGGCTTAGGTATACTGTAACTTCTTGGGTCTGTTTAAAGCAAGTTATTTTTGCCAGGATTACCCAACCACCACAGTAAGCATAATTAACAATTTTTCCTCATAATCACTAGTTCATGCTTATCTCAGCCCTTCCCATAGGACCAGCTTGGCCAAGTTTCCTTTAAGTACTGAAATAGTAACAAATTACATCAAGAGTACTGTACTATACTTGCTTTGGGTGAATGTCCTTCAATTGAGAAATATAGGTCACACCTTTTCTTCTAAAAGCCATTTTAGCCTAAAAAAAAACTTAAGATCCAAACCAACACGTTAGATTGTATACAAAATTACAGAAAAGTGCTAAACCTATGTATTCTAGTGCAGTACTGCAATCCCTTATCCTAACTTTTGAGGGCAGATGTATTTAAGATTCATGGCAGTTTGCTTTTACATAAAGGTATGGTATATATATCCTACGCCAGTGGCAGCAAACCTATGGCATGCGTGGACGGCCATAGTGGATGGTTCACCACTGAAAGCTCTAAAAGGTTTGTCATCACTGCCCTATACTACTGCAGCAAAGTTTCTGGATAGTGTGTAATGATAATCAAGCACATCAGTTATTTTTGCAGAAAAATGTTCAGTCACACTATCAGCAAAGAGGAAGGTATCAAAACAATTCTTTTGAGGTGGTCTTGCTGTGCAGTGCAGGGTGGCCCTGAACCCACAGCTATCCATCTGCCTCAGGCTCCGATGTGGAGATTATAGCCATGTGACACCAAGCCCAGCCAAAAAAATTTCGAGTCTCACTACACAGTTCAGGCTGGCCTTGAACTCATTATGTAGCCTAGGATGGCCTCACACTTGGCAAACCTGCCTCAAGCCCTTCAGTGCTGGCATTACAGGTGTGCGCGCCACCACAGCAAAGGCAACAATTCTGATCAACTTTTACACGTAATTGGCTCAACTAATGGCTGAATTCAGGGTTCTATGCTTTAGAATTGTGGATAAAAGATTGGAAACCTGTTTTCTGCCTTCACACTCTTTATACTGTTAAGCCAAAGGTAAGGTTAAGTTACATCAGAACTTGAGTCTGAAACTTTTCCTTTTAATACTATTTGTGATAAATACATAACTTACTTCATTTGTAACTTTATTATAAACTTCGTATACAAAGCAAAAAGGCACACAAAAAATTCACCTTGACCAGACACCTGAAAACAGCACCAGCCTTATTGAACATGTTTCATAGACAAATTTGAGAAAATGTTAGATTCTAGAATTAATCATACCGAACTCAAGCACTAACTAAAAGGATGAGTGGATTCATGAACATTTAAAATTTATTAAAAAATATAAAACTTAAGAAAAGACATTTTAAGGGAAGGGAATTCACACTCTAAAAAAGCACTTTAAAATATATTTTAAAATAAAAATTTAGATCCCAAGCAGTTAGGAATCAGAAAATGGGTTTCTTACCTTTTGTTTCCAGTGGGATGTAGGCTGCACAGCAAGGTGGGTTATTCAAACTGTTATGGAAAGTTATTGCTTCTTAAGAGACCTACTTGCTGTCTTGGTTAGAAAATAAACTTACAGGTTCCCTATAATATTATTTTAAAGGGGACACAGTAGAGGGAAAAATTCAAGGCAGTTTTTGTAGTTCAAAAAGGATGTAACTTCCATCTATTAATTGCTAATGCGTAGAGGTCTATTTTCTATGACTAAAAATGAGTCTATCTCTCCTTGTGGCTTGTAGCTGCCTGGTCATCTTAACTGTAACACCTACATCTACCTTTCCTAACCACGTAGTAAGTCCTCTCTGATCTTCAAATTCAAGCCTAGATGGCAGACAAAGGATACTTTTTTTATCTCATTTCAATCAGGGGTCGGAACTACTAAAATTTTTAGTACAGTATCTTATTTAACATAGTTTAAAAAGACAACTGTAAGCAAATTCCATCTCCATTTTGGTCTTGTTTCGTAAACATTTCATATAAACGAAGTCAGGTTTCTTTAAATCGAGCTCATTTTAATCTTTCAAAATTATTTTGCTGACTTCTAATACTGGCATTTAAAATGTATTCCACACATAAAAAACTTCAAGCATGTCATGTGCAATTGTTCAGTAATGTTTAAAGCAATTCCTTCTCACTCGTATTTTGAATTCCTACACGGTAATACTTAACCTGTGCCAATATTTTACTACCTAAAACAAAAATCCTGGTTTTGAACTTATGCCCTGTACAACAGGGTAAAGACTATACACCAGTGATGGCGAACCCAAGGCATGCGTGGTGCAGCAGGCTATAATCACCAAAAGCTCTAAATCACCATCACTGTTCTATACAGTTTGTTAAAATGTCCTGATTGGATGATCTTATGCAGTCTCTCATGAAAATCCTTTCTTCCCCTACCAAGATGTCTGGTTTCCCCTACGTTTTATGTCAGCTCAACAATCATCAAATTCAGTTTACATGCAAGTTAAAGATGTTGCTATTTCTACTGAATACAAAAGAGCAGCTGATTGTTCTCACTAGCTGTAAAAAAATCAGAAATTAATAAAACACTTCTTTGCCAACCCAAACAAACAGAAAATTTAGAATCCAGGGGCTGTTAGCAAAAAGATATAAACACCAGGGGACAAGATATAATCGCAGCTGTGATACAGAATACTCAAGTTTGGGGACATAATCATCTTAGGGTTAGCAAGAGTTCACCAGGCAAAGATTAACCCAAGCAGTTAATCATCTACCACACTGTTCACATTTCAAAAGGAAATGTCACTTGTGTTGAGCTCTAATATATCTGTACTAACGCTAACATTTAATACTTAGCAATTTTTGAGAAACCTGAGAATCTCAGACTATTTTTCCAAGCCAATATGAATTTATCAGTACCAATCTGCACAAGCCTACAGTCTATAAATGATCACCAAAACAAACAGCATCAACAAGTTTTTAATCACTTTTTACAACTACCTTATTCTCACTTTTTATCCTCCCCTTATGACTTTTACAATTAACAGTAAGAGACGGCTAATATCATTAGACTGCCTTTCAAAAAACTTTAATACATAAACACAACAGTCAGAATCTTATCTTAAAGAATTGATAGTTACAAGTTAAAATCTTACATGAAGAGGAAAAAGGACAACCATGCATAGTTTTTTAAAAAATGTTTATTTTTTCAAAGAAAAACGGCAATAGCCAATTGGAAACCTACTCATTCTTCAACTCCAATTTTTTTCTTTAAATTTAGAAGTGACTTACTGATTACTATTTTAAACAAACCCCCCCTTTACCCCTTTAAATGTTTACCATCTACTCGTGCTGAATCCTTCCAAGGAGATTGCTCCAGCGTTTATCTCCAGGTCCTCGCTTTGCTCCTTTTACCAAAAAATGCAAAACACAATTCCATCGTGCATCTTAAGGGCTCCAATCGTCAAAAATAGGAAAAAAAAAAATCTTTGGAATAGCCAATTAAGTTGAATAAAAAAATCCACACGAGTGCGGTTTGGTTGGGGCAGGAATCCACTCCTATGTTCCTGGTAATCTGATCCCGCTCCATGAATCCTTGTAATTCATCCTCCCTATCCTATCCACATTATGATTTGAATCCAATGATCCAGCTCCAAGGATTGGGATCCAGTGAGCCCTCTCCAATCCAAACCTTTATAACCAGCAAAACCAAAAAAGAGGAGGCAAAATGTTAGATACTGTAATCAAAAAAGGTTTCTGGGGAATGATGAGTTATGTCTGTCATCAGTTTAACAGATGTACATCAATAACTATCAAATTCCCCAAAACAAGTTTCTGAATGGTGTTCAGATAAATTTTAGAAACTTAATCATCATAGAGACTAATTGGAAGAAGCATTTTATATTTACAGTTCAACTGATAATGCCAACACTTGTTACTGTACAGCGTATTACAGGTTTTGTGGTTGCAGTTATGTAGTTGAAAAGATTACTGATATTGTTACCCACCTAAGTCTAAACTAAAGCTAATGCTCCCATCTGCAATTTAATTTGTAAATTAAAGTGTCTTAAACATGAGTCAATTATGAATATTAGTTTAAAGGGGAAGGTGAGACTTAAAAGTACTCCCAACTAGATTATCTACACCAATACACTGGAATTCTATATTTTGCTTTCATTTTGTCTTAAAAAAATGAAATAGCAACGCTCTTATCAGTCACACAGAGGACATGCAGATTTAGCAGTATTGATATTATACTCTATCTCATTGGAATTAAAGACACCCTGTACCCACATGTACACCAACAGCAGGTCACACATTAACAGTTGTAACTAAGTACTGTGACAAATTAGCCAGTTCTTCCCACATTAGTCCCTATTAAAACAAAAAAGGGGGGAAGGGGAGCAAAATAGTTACAAAATGGGCAATGTTATTTTGCCACAATTGCAAAGGTTTAAAGAGCAAAGCAATTGTAGCTTAAGGATAACTGCATAAGATGTTTGCAAGTGTTTTAAGATAGATATATATATTTATCATTTTCAACCCTTGCCTTTTAGTATAAGGTCAATACTGCCAATTTCATCTGTGACAATAGCACTTGGAGTCATACCATTGCCTCCATTATTGATCTGATCCTCCTCAATCCTCCTTTTGACAATCCTAAAATGATTGAAATGTGCTCCACAATCCTTAATCCAAAGCATTCTTAATCCATCTCTTCAGATATGTCTACAGAAAGACACATGAAAAGCAAGATAAACATAAGAACTTCCCCAGGTAAGATAACCACAAACACCCCCAACATCCCAGTTCACACAAACCAGAGCAGAATAGACATTTACACAATATCACAGTCTGAAGAGCATGGAAAGTTAACTAAATTTAAACAATCCTGTCTATGACATCACTTAAAATACAATTTATCAAAGACATGAGGGGAATGTAGATGTTAGGAGCAAGGGGATATTACACAAGGATGCAATTCAACACTTTAGCCCATTCTGAACAAAACAGTTTGAATTAAAAAATGAAAAGATTGTACTGAATAAAAGAAAACTGTATACAACATGGGTTCTACAAAAAGTGTCACCAATCATCTTATGTACGAGAGCGAGATCTGCTATGACGGGGAGAATAGCGTGGTGATCCTCTGCTTCTCCTTGGGGAGTAACTGCGACTCCTGCTGTTGCTTCTGCTACGGCTTCTGCTACGACTACGGCTTCGAGATCGAGATCTTCCATAACTTGGACTTCTGGGCCCATCAACTTTAACCCGGATGTAGGCAGTTTCTCCCTATTGGATAGACAGAACTTTCCATTGAAAGATCTAAGCTTTTCAGCTGTCTTCAGTCATGCTGAATGAATACAAAGTAACTAAAATCGGGTATCTGGTAATTTACTTTTGGACACCCTTGCCTGAATCCTTACCTTCAAATTCCACTGTTAAGACCACTGTATCCAATTCTGGCCAAAGAAAAGAATAAATGTATAACCTACCTCATGAGATCTAAACTTAGTGTTATCCAGTTTTCGAACCGCATAGGTCATATCTTCTTTCCGTACAAACTCCACGACACCAGTGCCATCTCGGTAAACATCAGCATAACATACATCACCTGCTTCACGCATGTGATCCTTTAAATCCTGCCAGCTTCCACTTGGAGGAAGTCCTGAAAAGATGTATTTTTCCCCCTCTTAATACCAAGTAGCCTAAAATTCAGGTTAATCATTCACTAGAACATTTAAAATGCTTAATTCTGATTGTATACAAGTGATTCCAGGTAAAGAGCTGGTAAGATTCTGAGATCCAGAGTGCAAATTTATTTGTAAAGGACCTTCATATTCTAGTATCGCAACCTAACTTGGGTAATCACCACATTAACATCTACTTACTAAAAGCACCTAAAAACTAAATGCCTAACACTCAAAACTCGAAACTGTCAAACTGGTCAGGGAAGGGAAAACTAAGTCGTTTTTGTCCCCTCTCAGTCCCCTCGGGTAGTACAAACTCACCAGATACAACCACTCTGTTTTCAGACCGCCTGGATGGGGGGCCATAGCGGCCTCGGGGCGCTCCACCACCTCCACCCCCGCCGCCGCCTCGGCCTGTACCACGGCCGCTTCGAGGAAACTCCACTCGCAGACGATATCCATCGTAATCGTAGCCGTCGCGACCGTACACCGCGTCTTCCGCGTCTCTGCGTGATCACAGAAAGCAAAAGTGATGAGAAGGGGAGACCCACGGCAGAAGCTACCTCGGTCGCGACGCGCAGACCCCCGCACATGCGCACCCAGGCGCGGAGCCCACATGCGCTGCATAATAGGAGCGGCCCCTCCCCCACCCAGCAACGCGCCGGGCTCCCAACCACTACACCGGCCCTCCGCGCCTCGGTTTCCCGCTCCGGGCCCGCGCGTGGCCTCTGGGGACGTCCAAGGCACCTGGTCAGCAGAGACGCCACACGGGCTCGCCTCCTTCCTCGACTCCTTCAGGGACGACATCGCCTCGCCCCAGCCTCTCCAAGAGCCCATCCTTCTCCATTATGTTAAGGCCTCGGAGCCTTCCCCAACTACCCCAACCTATTTCCCCAAGGCTGCAAGTCCCATGCCGCCTCACCGCGGGTCCTCGAACTCAACGAAGGCGAAAGGCGGTCCCCCGCGGCGATTCTTGAGATCGATGTCGCGGATAGCGCCGTATTTATAAAACACGTCCTCAATGTCCTTGGTTCGGATGTCTGGAGGTAAGTTTCCCACGTAGATGCGGCAGTCGTTGTTCCCTGCCGGGCCACGAATCACACCACCTCCCGACATGGCGGCGATGAAAAGCGCGGACTCGAGAACGGGCCTTCCCACCAAGCCTAGCGCACAGAAGAGCGAACCCGCAGCGGCACCACGTCTCCCGCGGCCTCTCCAAAATGGCGCCTTTATCTGCTTGGCGCACGGATACCGGGGGGGGAGGGAGGAAGAGAAGCGGGAGGAAGCGACTGTTCGAGCTCAGTGCGCATGTGCAGGAGCGTAACGGACGTTGGAGGAGGTACATTCACGCACGCGCGACGTCACCCTCCGCACGAAGGAGGAAAAAAAGTCCCTCGGATCCCCTGCTTTGTGCAGTAGTGGGCTAGTGAAGTGACCAGCTATTTGGTAAAAATTAAGCACATAACCCTCGTGAAAGGGGCTCCCAACCCCTATCGGGTCTTTAAGGATAGTTTCCCCAAGACTGACCCTTTTTGAAAGCAACCCGGCGACTTGAAAGGACTTAGTGAAACCTAGCTTGGGACCCTGTCCCACCATGCTCAGCGGCCATAACGGCCTTTGGCGGGAAAGGCTCGGGGGCGGGGCTAACGGGGAGGGGCCGGGCTGTTGCTCCGGAAACCAGGGCGAGTTCGCTTACTGCTTCTGGTTCAGGAGCCGAGTGGCAGGTGATTCAATTAAAAGCCGAGGCGTAACTGCAGCTTCCCTCCTGTTGTGCAAACAGGCCGTGGCCGCTTAGACAATTAGATAGGTGTGCAGTTCAGAGGAACCCTGTTTAGAGTCCTTAGTGAGCCCCCGAAGTGTCTTCCAATTAGGGTTCAGAATTTGGTATGCTGTATTAGTAGTCGTTCAAGTGGCTGGGGCTTGTACCCTCGTCAGGCACCAGTGGCACCTGCCAACACCGTACCGCCTTCGGGACCCCACCTTTGCGTCCCTAGTTAACTGCCTGGCGCTGGACTTAGCGCAAGGCGAATGAATCGCTCTTGTTCTCCTCTTAAAGAGTGAGAAAGGAAAGCGCAGCGTCTGTGCAGAATTCTGAAGTTAACCTGCGCTTTCTAAAGTTACTTATAGGGGGCTGGGGATTTAGCTCAGTGATCAGAGTGCTTGCCTTGCAAGCACAAGGCCCTGAGTTTGATCCCCAGCACCAAAAAATAAAAATAAAAAAGTTACTTATAATCCCCAGTACCCTCCCCTCAGTTACTTATATTTGAGAATTTTGAAGTCATTCACAAGCCTTTCAGGTAATAATAGAAACGTGTAAACTGGATGTGAGAACCATAACCCCTGGAGACCAGGGTTGCTGAACCGGACTGTGACTCTGCTTGCTTGACGGCCTAGGGGGAAAAGAACTCCTCCCACTTTTTTTCCCAGAGATGTCTGAAATTTGGATTCTTGTTCTGTTTTGTTTGGTGCCGGGGTTTGAATTTAGGGCCTTGCGCTTGCTAGGCAAGAACGCTAACCCCAGAGCTAAATCCCCAGTCCCTGAAATTTGGACTCTTAAATCATGGTTTTGTTTTGTTGGACGCTTGGCATTGATACAGTATGTAGCCTTGTACATGAAATCATGGGATTTTTGCCGGGCATGGTGGCACAGGCCTGTAATCCCAGCACTTGGGAAGCTAAGGCAGGAGGATTGCCGCGAGTTCGAGGCCAGCCTGGGCTACGTAGTGAGTTCAAAGCCAGCCTGAAATACACAGTGAGACCCTGTCCCAAAAAAGAAAAAAGAAAGGAAGAAAGAAAGAAAGAAAGAGAGAGAAAGAAAAATCATGGGGTTTTAAATGTTGGTAATTGTGGGAAACGACAGCTGGGGAGGGAGGAAGGCTGGAGATTGAATCAAAAATTTAGGGACAATGAAGAAATTGGAAGAGATTCTGGGCTAGGGACTTTCTGTTCTTCACATTCCCCCTTTGTTCTGTGCCTCACCCCTTCCCCTCAATAACTTTTCTGATCTCCCTGTGCCACCTGAGTTAGCCAGTCCGGATAGATTGTGAACCAGCCAATGGGGCAGAGGTTAGCTACCCCACCTCCTGCCTTAGCATGAAAGAGCAGACCCTCCTTTGTCCTGTGCACCTGCTGCCTCATTGCTGGGGTGTGCTTGTGCCATTTTTGCAAAAGTAAAATGCCTTGTCGAAACCTCTTACCCTGTGTCTGAGTACATTCTTTCCAGCACTGACAATTTGAGTCTGGGGGCTTATTTCTAACACGATAGCTGGACGTGGTGGCACATGCTTCTAAGAATTCCAGCATTTGGCAGGCTGAGGCAGGAGGATTGCCATGAGTTTGAGGCCAGCCTGGGTTCCATAGTGAGTTTAAGGCAAGCCTGAAAAAAAAAAAAAAGTTGGTGATGAATTAAAAACAAAACCAGCTGGCCATGGTGGCACATGACTGTAATCCCTGCACTCAGGAGGCTGAGACAGTAGGGTTGCCAGGAGTCAAGGCCACTTTGGGCTACATAATGAGTTTAAGGACAGCCTGAACTACATAAGCTAAACCCTCTCTCAAAAACCCAAAATAATAATAATGATAATAATAAATATAATAAATGTGCTAAACCAGATCCACACCCAGAATTTGAAGATGATTTTCTCCATGTCATATATTATTTATCACAGTTCCTCTCCTCAAAGATGTGAGGGAGTTTACAGAGATACCATAAAACATTAAATCTGGATGAAGAGATCAGGGGCAATGGGAAAATAAGGGTTGGGGGGATAGAAATGAAGTGAGGCATAAGCTTGCTACACAAAATGCCTGCAGTGAGAATCTTGGATTTCTAGAGATGGATGCAAATTTGACTGTGGTCTTTTTAGAAGTCATAGTAGGGAAGGGGCTACAACACACCTGTAATCCCAGCACTCTGCATGTGATGTCTGAGGTAGGGAGATTATGGTGTAATCCCAGCATGTGCAATTTAGTGAGACCCTGGTCTCAAAATTTATTTGTTTACATTTTTATTATACATGTTTGTAGTACATACCATCTATATTGGTTTGGGAAATTGGCACATCTTAATTCCGCTTTTTTTTTTGATTCCCTTTCCCTTGGCTTGATACTGCTATTAGCTTAACGGTTATTACAGTTAAGAATGCAATCTTATTGGATATCAGTGTCTCAGTTGATTAACATTATTTCAGTCTATTAGCTTAAAAGGGAAAAAAAAGCAAGTAAACTAGACTATTTGGGAATCAGAATAAAATGAGTTGAATTTTTTTTTTTTAATTTTTTGAGTCAGGGTCTCACTATATAGTTCAGGCTGGCCTCGAACTCTCCTCGGTCCTCCAGCCTCCTGTTCCCAGGTGCTGCAATTACAGGTAAACACCACCACACCTAGGAAATTGGATCATTTTGAATACTATTCCGTTCAGATCATGGTGAGACTTGATGAAGAATCCCTGCCCCAGAACACAGTACACCTTTCCGAACAAGAAAATTCACACTGCATGGATTTTCTGTCTGTTCCATGGACAGTATTTGGTAAAGATTGACAATTCTCTTCCCATAGGCTAATCTACACACAAACTTCCTCTAAACAATGTATTAGATGATTAATTAGATTTCTGCTGACTGAATCACAGTCGCTTCTGGTTTTGCTTTCTGAGGTTACATTGTCTTTTTTTTTTTTTTTTTTTTTGTGGTGCTGGGGATTGAACCTAGGGGCTTGCACATCCTGAGCAAGTACTGTACCACTAAGGTACATCCCCAGCCCTACATTCTCATTTTAACTGGAGTTTGAGGCTGAGGGCAAGTTTCTAAACTCCTCAGTTACACATTCATGGTAGTTTTGTAGCTTGTTCCAACTAGATAATTTATTACATGTGGACTTTAGGAGGTTCTTTCTTAAAAGCTATCTTATTTTCAACACTGTTGCTGTTTATGAAGTTACTTCCCCTAAAAGAAACTTGTGTTTTTGAGGGGGTACTGGGAATTGAACCCAGGGCCTTCACACTGAGCTACATCTGCAGCCCTTTTTATTTTTTTATTTTGAGGTAAGATCTTGCCTAGATTGAGCTCAGCCTTGCAATTCTCCTGCCTCCACCTCCCAGTGCTGGAAATACAGGTATGCACCACTATACCCTGCTAAAAGAAATTTTCAAAATACATCTTCTTCAATCCAGTATATACACTAGTGTCAGCAGCATACTTTGCTCTGGAAATGATTACTTTGGAGGAAAAAGAGAAAGAAATTCACAATTACTACAAGAGTAGAAATCACAAGACTCACTTTTTTCAGCAATTCACTTAACCCTTAATGGTTGGGGATTTAGCTCAGTGGTTACAGAGTGCTTGCCTAGCAAGTGCAAGGTCCTGAGTTTGATCCCCAGCACTAAAAAAAAAAAAAAAACAAAAAAACACTTAACCCTTAAAAATCTCTACCTGTGGTAATAGTTACACGATTCATATTTTGTTGTTGTTTTGTTGTTTGAGACAGGGTTTTGCTCTGTAGTTCTGGCTAGCCTGTAGCCTAAACTGGCCTTAAACTTGAGATCTTCCAGGCTTAGCCTCCCACGCGCTCAGATTACAGGCATGTGCCACCATGCCTGGCTCACAATCCTGTGAATATACTAAAAAATCATGGAATTGTATCAATAATTATGTGGTATACAAATTATAACTCAATAAAATTTTTAAGAATTGATATATTGGGGCTGGGGATTTAGCTCAGTGGTTAGAGTGCTTGCCTAAGAAGTGCAAGCCCCTCAGTAGGATCCCTGGCACCAGAAAAAAAAAAAAAATTGATATAGGGGAGGGGGAGACTCCCTATCTTATCTGCACAATCAGCAAAATCAGTCTCTAGTACCAGTCATTTTCACTGAAATGTGGCTCTTCTAATCTGGAAATTGTGTTTTCAACATTTGTTGCATCAATCTTTACTGTCCTCCCTAGAGATAAATCTGTCATTTTTAATAAAGAGACACTTTACAGAGATTAGTAATACTTGATTCTGCTGTGCACAGAAGTTTATTTCCAGGAAGAGTTTCCTGCAGGAATCCATTTCCTTATGCAGCTTGTTTTCATGGTATTTTTTGAAAAGGAAGGAGATAGTGTACATCTTTTTGTTTCATTTATACGTGTCTCATATTCCCTAGTAAATTATGTTAAGGACAGATTTCTACTACAACTTCCTTTATTACCAGTATATTTTCTGTTAAAATGATTAGTATTGACTATTTACTGACTGCTCTTTGAAAAAGGTGGGATGGTGGGTGAGCAGAATGTTGTTTCTATGGAAACTTCATGTTGCTGTCAGTGGATGGACACAATGGGTACAAGGATTATTTTTCATTTCACAGTATATTAAAAGACAGCCACTTTTAAAGCCCAAAGAAGTCCCCTGGGGGCTGGGAATTTAGCTCAGTGGTTAGAGTGCTTGCCTAGCAAGCACAATGCCCTGAGTTCAATCTCCAGCACACACACAAAAAAAGTCACCTAATAATATAGTCTTGGTAATTTTATTTTGGGACTGGCTTCCCTCAGTGTTTTATTCTTGTCCTATTTTTAGCCAATTCTGTCTGTCTTTATTGCCTCATTATTGATTGCAGTAGGATATGATTTTATTGGAAAACAGATCTTAAAATGATTTATTACAAAAAGATGTATTTTCACGCTTACAGGTGCTTTATCAGCCAGTACCTATTACCTACCATCTCAATGATAAAGTACTGAGAGCTAGTGGCAATAAACTCTTCTGCTGTCTGTCTAGCCCAGAAGTAGACGTATTGCTCTGCTTCAGTGGATTGCATTTTTTGGTAGTCTACTGATTAAAAATTGTCCAGTATTTGTAAGAGTGCAGGTTCCCGTGTCCATTCTTGAACTGATGTCCTATACAATAGTCCATAGCAATTTCTGTGCTAAATAAATGTCTTAGTTACTTTCTTCTCTGCTGAAACACAATAACCCACACCCACAATTTAAAGGAGGAAAGATTCGTTTTGGCTCACAGTTTGTAAAGGTTTCAGGCCATAGTCTGCTGGCTCCAGGGCAGAAGGTCATGGCAAAGGGCATGGTGGCAGGAAGCGGAGAGTAATCAGAGGAGGAGGGAGGGAGATAGACCGTTCTGGGCCACGCCCCCAGTGACCCACCTTCTCCCAACCAGGCTGCACCTCCCAACATCCCAGTTTGCTATAAACTAATCCATTGATGATTGTCATGCCCCCGTGATCCAATCATTCCCCACAACGCTACCTGTGAGCACATGGGGCCTTGGGGGGACATCTAGATAATAAACCATAACGATAAATATGTATTAATGTTTTGAAATCTCTCTGTTTTGGGGTTGGTGCTGGTGCACAGTGAGCCGAGGAGACTACTAGCTGTGCATATCTGTGCAATCTACCGCCAGACCCGCGTCCCCTCTGCCTCCACATGGCCCAGGGCGACTCTGCTTCCTCAGTTGCAGTTCTCTCCAATTAACTTATGCTTTTTGTAGAATCCAGACTCCAGGGGAGAAAAATTCTTTCCCTTGGACCCGAGTCTCCATTTCCTGTCTTGGGATCTGCAATCGTGTAGGATGACTGAGAATGATGTTTGCCTTTAGAGGCTTTTCCTCTCTTTTCTGTAGAGATAGAACCTCTCCCTCTGCCCTAAACACAACAATTTCATCAGTTTATAATGGGCCAACATGGATATATTTTTCGAAGTTTGCTTTGTTCATGATTAATACCGATATTGAACATTAGCAACACATAGTCAGGGTGGAACTTTGCCAGCCAAACATGGTCCAGTACCATTTTCCTTTTCCAGTTCCAGTTTCTTGGGGCTGGGGATTTAGCTCAGTGGTTAGAGTGCTTGCCTGCCAAGCACAAGGCCCTGAGTTCAATCTCTGGCACCAAAAAATTAATAAATAAATAAAGAATACAACTCCAGTTCCAGTTTCTCTAGTTAGGGGTGAAAAACAAGTCTCAATATTCTTTATGTGGTCTTCTACATCTCGGTGTGAGCAAAAATTTAAGCAAGGATGTACACATTCCCAGTTGGGAGTGGTAGCACGCTTCACTTATATTTCTCAATTGACAATGGAGTCTTTAAATTCTCTACTTGCCCTTAAGAAAATGTATTTCTGTAGCTATTAATGCAAGAATCGGTGTTCAACTATTTGAATGCCAAAGCTGTACCCCTAGCAGATCCCCTCTCTTCCCTGTGGAACTTCAGTCATGTTTGTGTGAAGAGCAGTAAACATGTGTTTGGGGATGGTAAAAATAATAGAGGTTCTCACCAAGCATGGTTTGCACCACACTAACTTACTAAGGAGCTTCCCAAGAATTGTGCCACTACAAATGCTGTTATCAGCCAGTTTCTAGGCAAGGCTCCAGTAATAATGCCCTAAAAATCTCAGTGGCTTCACAAAATAACCAAGGTTTACTTCTCGCTTATGATACATGTTGGCAGCCTTGGGTAAGTGAGAGGTACCACTCTAAGTATCTTATCATTAAAAGGTAAGTAATAGCTGGGTGTTTCAATAAATGCTATTCAATATATTAAAACTCTTAATTTTTATTTATTTTTTTAATTTTATTTTTTAATTTTTTGGTTTTTTGAGACAGGCTGTGCTCCACATGCTTGATTAAAACTCTTGAGTTTTAAAACCTAGTTTTTCTTTCTTTCTTTTTTTTTTTCAGTAAAAGAAGACAACTTATTTGAACATGGGAAAGGGAGAAAAGAGAGATGACAGACAGCTACCCAGAACGAGTAGGGAGAATTCAAAAGTGAATTGCTCCAAAACCTAGTTTTTCTTAGATTCTTAACTCAACCTTAAAATCTTGATAAAATGATGCCCGGCATGGTGGCGCACACGTGTAATCCCAGCACTCTGGAGGCTGAGGCAGGAGGATCACCTTTAGTTCAAAACCAGCCTGTGCTACAGAGTGATTTTCAAGGTCAACCTTGAACTACAAAGTGAGACTGTCTCAAAAAAGAAAACAAAAAATATTGAATCAAATTGGAAGACATCTGAGGCCTGGAGTCATCGGGGATGTCTGGAGGCAGGAATGATGGGTGACTTGGCAAGGTGACACAGTGACAGAAAGGGAAACATGAGCACCCTACAGAGCAAGCTGTTTCCTTCACAAAACCCATGAAAGAATCAGAAACAAGTTTCCTGAGACTGGGGCAGGTGAGCCTAGCACAGAGTGTACAACCCCTGAAAAGTTCAGTTTGACCAAACCCTGAAAGATTGTAGCAGCCATATCTCCTTATGAAAAGTCCTACCCATACTCATATGTATGGAACTTTCAACTTACATTTTAAGGCCTTACCTACTATTATGAGTAGCCTGCCAAGGACTGCCAGACATTTAAGAACAATGTCCAGGCTGGGCATGGTGGCACACACCTGTAATCGCAGCACTCAGGAGGCTGAGGCAGGAGGATTGCTGTGAGTTCGAGGTCACCTTGGGCCATATATTGACTTCAAGATCAGCCTGGATTATACAGTGAGACCCTGTCTCAAAAAACTAAAAAAAAAAAAAAAAAAAAAAGTCCACCAGGCAGACATAGGAAAAAGGAGAATCAGAGAAAACATACAATGTGGGAAACAGGAGAAAACTTCCAAGAAATTGCAATTAGCATCACCAAAGAAATAAAATATAATATATAAACATGCCTGCATGCACATGCTTGTGTGTGTTGTGTGTGTGTGTACAAAACAAGAACTAAGAAAGAAGCAACCTTGAAAATTCAAAAACTGAAAAAAAAGAAGAAAATTCAAAAACTGATGAATATTAAAGCAAAACTTTTCTAAACAGAAGAGTTAGAAGATAAAATCAAATACGCCTCTCAGAAAAAAAAAATACGCCTCTCAGAAATTATTAAAAAAAAATCAAGACAGTAAGGAGACAAAAGATGAGTAAATCTGAAGATTCATTGAAGATTCATGAAAGTTAAAAATTACAAATGGGAGTTTCAAAAAGCAGAATGATAGGAAAAATACAATCAAAGGAATAGTCCAAAAATACTTCCCATTTTTGGAACAGGTGAGCGAGAGAGGGAAAATGTCAACAGAAAATGACACCAAGGCACAGATGCAGGAGGGTAGTTCTGCAGTTTCTTGGAGGACAGCTCATCTAGATTTGAGCAGGAGGATGAAAACCTGCTGGTGTGGTGTCTCTAGGATGAGAAAAAGAACTGACGGATCATCTTCTTCATGGTCAACAAAGTTAACCATGGAAAGCTGTCATGGAAACATTTCAGTGATGGTGAGCAAGATTTCACTACAAGTCCAAAGAAATCTACATGTAAAATGGAATTCACACATCTGTACAATGTACTATTAATCAGCAATTAAATGAACTGTCAAGCCATGAAAGGACACATGGCTAAATCTTAAATGCATATCACCAAGTGAAAGAAGGCAGCCTGAGAAAACTACGTACTGTATTCCCAGTTATGTGACATTCTGGAAAGAGCAAGATGTCAGAGATAGTGAATAGATCCGTGGTCATCAGGGCCTCAGTAAGAGGACAGGTGAGCAGGTGAAGCACATGGAATTTTTTTAGGGTGATAAAACTATTCCGTGTGCTGATGTTACAGAGAACAGTACGTTTCAGCACAAAGAGTAAAGTTTCTAATATGTTCAAAATTTAAAGAAATCACTCAGGAGGTTGGGGGAACCCAGCACAAAATGTAGAATGTAACAAAAGAATCTCAATGTTTTGCAACTATATGAAGCAACCTCTATGAAGAGGGTGGGGTAATAAGGGTCTGACTTCACAACTGAAAACAAAGGGACCTATTTGTAAGCATTGTACACTGGCTGATTAAAAAAAAGACAATTGATTTCTATAAGGATACAGTTTAACTATTCCCATATACACTGGACTTGAAGGATTAGATGGCTGTGGTGGGAGCTAGGATCTCCTTGTTGGAATGGAGGCTTAGAGATAAGAAAGAAAAGGCTAGAATAATCCATGTAGTAATGGAGTAGAGTTGGAGACACCAGCATGAGCTCATTTCTGTCTTAATATAGATACAGAGGATTATACATAGAAATATACCCAGGGAGAGAATGTAGTATAAGCACACACATCTCCCACTCTGTTTTCTCAGCAGGGCTAGAAGCAAGACATCGCAGTACCAGTAAGCATACCTAGCACCAAATCTTCATTTCTAGTACTATTATCAAATAAAGTGCATCCAAGACTTCTTGGCAAATAGGCTGATTTCAGCACTGGGGCAGGAAATATGCAAGATGAGCTGGGCATGATGGCACGTGCCTGTGATCCCAGCACTTGGGAGGCAGAGGCAGGAGGATCGCCAAGAGTTCGGGGTCAGTGCAGGCTGCACAGTGAGCCCAAGGCCAGCTTGAACTACATAGCGAGACCCTGTCTCAAAGAAAAAAAAGAAATACACAAGATGGCCCTGAAGCATCTTCTAGAGCATAAAGAGTAAAAGTGTCAAAAAAATTTATCCAAACCAAACCACCACAGTAATGAGGGTGTGTCAAAGGGATGTAAGAGCTGACTGACCCAGCTTGCAGTAGTCAAAGCTGGAACAATTTAAGCAATGAGGAAGAAAAATTAAATCAAGAAATTAGTGTTTGATTATAAATTTACATAAAATACTCATAAATCCATGTGTTTTTGTTTTGGTTTGGTTTGGTTTGGTTTTTTCAGATGGGATCTCACTACTGCAGGCTGGCCTCAAACTCACAGTGATCCTCCTGCCTCAGCCTCTCAAGTGCTGGGATTACAGGTGTGTGCCACTACATCTGGCTTTGGTCCAGCTTTGAGCAATCTTTACCTGGTCATGGTATTTAAAATATAAAACATGAATCTGAGCAAAATTATGATATAGCTATATTTGGAAATTGGATGGGGGCTATAAAAGAGTTAACCATGCTCATCCACTGCAATTGGAAGTTGTAGATACCATTTGCAATTGCTGAGCTGAAAGAGAGTATTGTACTATAGAAATATGAAAGTAAGTTACTGGAAGAACTGAAAGAATTAAAAGTGCTTGCTACTAGAACTAATGGGGAACTATTGTTTATTATAAACTTTGAATCATTGTTCCACTTTGATAAACATTTGAAATACCATGTCTAATGACATTAAGTATTTCAAATTAAATCCACAAATTTAATGCATTAAATATTTTAATATGGCCATGCATGATGGCGCATGCCTGTAATCCCAGTACTCCGGAGGCTGAGGTGGGAGGATTGCCATGAGTTCAAAGGCCAGCCGGGGCTACATAGTGAGTTCAAGTCTAGCCTGAACTACGTAGCAAGTCCTTGTCTCAAAAAACCAAAAAAAAAAATAATAATAATAATAATAATATGTTTAATATTTGCTTGCTTTATTTTTTTATTGATTTATTTATTTATTTATTTATTGGTTTTTGTTTGCTCTGTAGTCCAGGCTGGCCTCAAACTCATGATCCTCATACTGCAGCCTCCTAAGTGCTGGGATTACAGGTATGTACCACCATGCTGACCTTAAAATGTTTCATTTCTAAAATATTTCAAGCATCTACCGCCCCCTTTTTTTTTTAGTACTGGGAATTGAACCCAGGACCTCACATCAGGCAAGCACACCTCTAATGAGCTACATCTCCGGCCCTCATCTGTATCTTTATGGGTTCACAAAGTCTCTTATCTAAGAGAAAGACAGCCAACAGGACTTATTAAATCTAAGAGTCAGTACCACAGTATAGTTACATGTTTGAGTTACAGTTAAGATATTCTCTACTGAACTGTGCTCCTCAGTTCTGCTTCCAAGATGATTACAGGTTTCCATATCAATTCTTTGTTACTGTCCTGGAAATACCACCTTTAGATGCAAGGCAAGAGGAGCCCCACCCTGGGTGTGGAGCTTTATGTTATATCACAAATGCACATTTATTTTAAAAAACATCAGTGCCTTTCCCATTCTACATTCTATCCTTAGCAGGGAACCAGCATGACCTTATCCTAAACATCCCTTCTCACAATGACCTCTCCTTGTCAAGTCCCTGGGTAAAGCTTCTTTGCAGCTTGTGTGTGCCCAGTGTCCGTGAAACAAAATGAATTGTGCCACTGCGTGTGTGCCGCCTGTGTGGGAGACAGAACGCCTTGGCTTTGAGTGGCAGGGGGCTTAGGTAAGAGAAAAGACAAATTAACTTGTCAAATCATTCCTCTCAGATAACATGAATGCCATAGATTCTTGCATAATGAAGGATTGTTTCCCAGCAGTGCCGTGCATGCATTTTCTTTCTTCTCCTCGTGTTCTATTTGTGGGTCACACTAATTAGAGTGGTATTTGAAAAAGTCGCACATAGTGACTGAGCAATATTTTGCAACATTAAACAATTTATAATATTCTTAAATGTGCATTTATGTAGGTAGCATGCTGTGTGAAGCATGATACAGATGCTTTACCTTGGTCACTAGATGGAAATTGAATGTTATAATAGTGATGTGGTCTGAATGCCTGTGTCCCCTCCCCCAATTCATGTGTTGAAACCCAGTCTCCGGTGCAACAGTAAATGAAGAAGTGGTGCCTTTAAGAGATGATTAGGTCATGAGGGTCAAGCTCATGAATGAGATTAGTTCCCTTATCAGAGAGGGCCCAGGAGCCCAGACAGCTAGATCACGCCATCTATGAGGAAGAAAGTCCTAAACCTGCTGGCACCTTGACCTGGGAACTTGCAGCCTCCAGGATTATAAGCAATACATTTCTGTTGTTTTTAAGTTACCCATTCTAAGGTACTGTATTTTTTTATGGTAGCCCTAATGGACTGAGACAATTTGAAAATAATTTTATTCTTTAGAAAAATATTAATAAGAATTGTCAAAATTAAATAAAAATGTTCATAATATTTAAATAATTTTTATGTAAGATGTTATTTGTTAATTATAGCTTGACTTTTGTGTTTTAATTTTAACAATTTGTAATTTTGAGAAGAAACTTTGGAAAAAATGAATATAATTTTATTTGATTGACTGATTGATACCAGGGATGGAACTGTGGGGTGCTCTACCGCTGCGTATCTCCCTGACCGTTTTTATTATGAGACAGGGTCTCATAAATTGTCCAGGCTGGCCTTGAACTTGCAATCCTCCTGGCCTCAGCCTAGCAAAACATCTTAATGTCCTGTCCTTGCCCTTTCTGCGGTGATACGACGATAGGAGTGAGTGACATAGGCCTTGTGACGTAGTGTTGGGCTACTGTGTTAGGGTTACTTGGACACAAGCACTATCGTATGTTGACAGGCAGTCTGATGACTTAGACAGCCCCAGATGACTGGCGGGGTAGTGGATACAGTGCAGGTACGTGGAACAAAGGGTTGATTCACATGCGGGGCGGGGCGGATGAAGACAGCACTAGACCTCATCTTGCTACTCAGAACTGCGTACAGTTTAAAACTTAGGAATGGTTTATTTCTGGAATTTTTCATTAAATGTTTTCCAATTGTGGTTGACCACAGGCGACTGAAACTGAAGAGAGCCAGACTATGGAGAAGGATACCTTGCTTTATGTCCATGCAATGGAGTATTATGTAGCAATTAAAGAATTGAGGTACTGATACATGCTACTTAGCATGCTTTTCAAGGTGGACCTTGAAAACAGGCTAAGTGAAATAAGCCAGTCACGAAAAAAAGAAAACATATATCGTATGCTGCCATTTATATGGAATGTCCATAACAGACAACTCCACTAAGACAAAGTGGATTAGTGGTTGCCTAGGGTATGGGTTGGAAGAAAATTGGGTTGGTGGGGGTGACTGCCAGTAGATATGGAGGTACTTTGGGAAGTAATAAAAATGTTCTGGATTTAGATAATGGTGATGGTTACAAAACCCTGAAAATACTAAAACTATTGAATCGTACATTTTAAATGAGTGAATTGTATGGTATCTGGATTATATCTCAATAAAACTGCTTTAAAGACACACCATCTAGCACTGTGCCTGGCCTATGGTAGAGGCTAAAGTAAAAGTTCTTTCTTTGTTGTTTTTACCTACCTGGAACAGCTTTGAATGACTTCCTAGATCGTTCCTTCTGGCAGGACCTCTTGCTGTCTTGGGGATCAGGGTTTCCTCTCTCCACGCAAGATTATATCCTTTAGGGCTCCCCCCTCCCCTTTTGCTGCCCAGTGCTCTTCCTCAAAGTAACTTCCGAGGATAGGGCAGCCCTACCTCGCTAATGTGCATTTGATTGTTACAGGGAACCCCCTAGACTTAACCTGTCACCTGTGTGTTGCACATTTTCCTTTTATGGCCCTTCTTCTCCTCGCTGGTCACTTCACAGCTCAAGCTGGAGCCTTCAGTGACTCCTGCCTGCCTCAGTCTCCCCTCTGTTCCTTTCTCTGGTCAAGCCAGATCATGGCCCTGACCTCGGCCCCCAGCTCCCTAAATCTACTGCACAAGGCTTCCTACATAGATGTAAGATTTACCCTTCAGTTGTTACCAGGCTTTGAGGTACTGGGGTCTCCTTCTAGAGGTGGTTTCTAGGTTCTTTCTGTCCTGAGCAAAGAATTGGTCAAAACAAGCACAAATGGTAGCAAAGTTTTATTAAAGGTAGGAAAAGAAACAGGCTCTGCAGAGCAAGTTTGGGCCAAATAAAAGTAGCAAAAGCAGCACACCCTACAGCGTGAGGGTGGGCCACCGTGCAAGAGAGAGCACAGTGGCAAAAACTCAGTGTGGATGGTCCTTTTGTATCACCCACTCCTCCAGCTGACGTCCTACAGGAAACCAGCTGGAATTCCCCAGAGAAGCCCACAAGCAGGGCTTTGGGAGCTGTTCTGCGCATGCATGGGGATCTTATCGCACCTTCTTTCCCAACCAGTTTTAGCCATGCCCTATCTTCCTGTTTTACAGTGAAAACTTAGTTTAGCAAAACAATAAACATTAGTTTCATCACAGGTTTCCAAAACTTCATCGATCACTATTCCCGACTCTCGAATTAATCAAGATCTCCCTGAATTAGCCCTACTGCTGGCTTGATGCTGTTCTCTGGGGTTCCCTTTGCTGTCTGTAAAGAGATTCCTCAAGGGCGAGTGGAGACCAGACCTCCGAGGCTCTTCCAGTTCTTACATTTTACCTTCACTTACTCTAGAGCTTTCCTGAGGGCCACTCATGACAAGCGATCACAGGGCTGCCTGTATCCGACTTCCTATTTTTATAGCACTGGTTGGGGGGTGGTATGCTTTGGAATGTATGGTAAGGCAAGGAGATGAAGAGAACATAAAATTAGAACCGGGGCCCCTGTAGTCCCTCCATTATGGTTTGTTTCTAGATGTCCCCCCAAAGCCTCATGCAGTCAGAGGAAGCTGAATCTAGAGTGTGTGACGCTGGGAATAAGGGGGTGTGATTACTAAATCAATCCACTGATTGGTTTGGCACCACCCTAATTTTAGCATCCTGGATAAAATATAAGGCACAAAAAGAAGCTCTTTAGGTGCCTTGCTTGCTTTCTGGCTGTCTGCCTGCCACCCTGCCTTGGAGCCAGTCGATTGTGGACTGAAACTTTCACAAACTGTGAGCTAAATAAACCTTTCCTCCCTTAACTTTGGGTGTCAGGTATTTTGTCTCAGCAATGACAGAAAAGTAACTAATACACCCTCTTCATCCCCTCATTATCCAGCCCCTCTCCAGTGTGGGGGACAGTAAGCACTTGGTATAGTTATTCATTCCTGATTATAATCTGAACCATGAGTGCCAACCATTGTGCTAAGGGCTTCACACAAATTATTTTAATTCTCATGAGAACTCTATTTTTATTTCTCATGGGTAAAAAGCTGAGGGACAGAGAGGTGAAGACTCCAATCCAAGGTCACTGGGCTACTAGAAGAGTTGTCTAAGACTGGTGCCCAAGGATGACAACCCTTAAGGCAAATGTTTGCATCTCGGACGATTAAGATCCATTGGGATGGACCCATGTCCCTCTGTATGGGACTGTCAAATGGACTGAGGATGGGAGAGGAGAGTAGGCATCGGGACCCTTGGTACCTGGAGAGGGACCACAGCAGCCATCAGTAGCAGGCAAGAGGGCAATCTTGTCATCACTTGGCAAGGTGTTTGCAATGTGGGAGTCCCCAGCCAGCCTTTCTTGAGTGATGAAATTTCAGTCTAGTTTGGGTTTTGAAAGTACTGCCCTTTGCCCTTCCTCTCTTTGAGGATCCTATTCTTGTGGCCCCAAATGAACCCGGACCCTTTTATATCCAGGTAAAGTTTGGACAGCAGAACCTTTACAATCCTTCAACCATTTGAAGCAGGACCTCAAATCAAGTTGTCGCCCTAAAATCACAAATGCTCAGACCCAGAAGATACTAAGAAAAAGTAAAGACTGTTTCCTTTGTTGGTTCTATGTGTGGTGGATCAAAGAAGAAAAAATATGCTTAAAGAATAACAGAAAAGAGGAGATTTTATGTCATAAGATTTAGATTCAAGGGGGGCTGGGGATTTAGCTCAGTGATTAGAGTGCTTGCCTTGCAAGCACAAGGGCCTGAGTTCAATCCCCGGCACCACCAAAAAAAAAAAAAAAAAAAAGATTTAGATTCACTTGGGTTTGGGAATTATTTGAGGGGCAAAGGTTTGCTTAAAAGGCAGGGTTACCCAGGCATGGTAGTACACGCCTATAATCCCGGCACTCTGAAGGCTGAGTCAGGAGGATTGCAGCAAGTTCAGGGCCTGCCTGGGCGACACAGTGAATTCAAGGCCAGCCCGGGTTACATAGTGAAGCTGTCTCAAAAACAAAAACAAACAAAAAGTAAAAAAGTGGAGAAAAGCATGGTTAATGGGTGAATCATAGAACTTTTGAGTTGGGAGGAAAACCCTTGAGAAACATCCAGTCTAACAATTTTATGTTGGAAGAAAGCTGTAGCGATCATGGCTGTGTCCTGAAGGTCACAGGTCTGAGGGGTGGTAGAGCAGGCAGCTCCAGGTTACACGGCTTCTGTCCGCTGCTTGCTCTTCCGTCCCATGCACTGAACACTCTGGCATCCCCTGCTTTGGGGGACATGTGGAAACAGCTATGGAAGGACATCTGGAGCTGCAGAGGACAGGTTGTACAGAGAAGCCCCAGAGAAGCTCAAAAAGGGGTGAGTTGAGCCCCGCTGGGGCTGGGGCTAGACTTCCACATAACAAGGAGTCTGGGAAGATTCACACGTAAGGAAGGGGTGAGGTTAAAAGAGGGATTCAGGAAAATTATTTCAGTAGTGGTATGCAGGCTGTATCTGAGGGGCATTTTTTGTTTTGTTTTGTTTTTTAGTGGTATTGAAACTTGAACGGAGGGGTGTTCTACCACTGAGCTGCATCCCTAGCTCTTTTTACCTTGAGACATAGTCTCTCTAAATAACACACATTAGCACCAAACTTGGGATCCTCCTGTTTCGGCCTCCTGAGTTGCTGGCGTTACAGACATGCATCTCCACACTAGGCTCGATAAGGCATATTTTGAGGCAGACAGGACAGTGGGGACACTGTTCCAGTGGGAAAGAGTGTGCCAGAAGTGCTGGGTTCCACTCTTGGGTTTTTTGTATTTTACTTCTTAATGCTGCTTGAGGAGGGGCATCGAGGAGGGTCTCAACCTGATGCTCAGTGTGACTTCAGAGTTGTTGGGACACATACGATGAACACATTGGGCTGCTTTCCAAATGCATGACCTCTGAATCACCTTGAGTGATTTTCATACAGTCTATTTGCATCCTCCTTGTCCACTTTCGTGCTTCTGCTGAAGTGAGGCCACTCGCCACCGGAAGTCCTGTGTATAAAAAAGCGTATTGATAGCACATCCAGAGCGAAGAAGCAAGTGGTACCAACTGCTCATTGCCCCCCCCAGCCCATCCCGACAAATGGAGCAGAGTTTGCACACACAGCTACATTTGCACCACAGCTCAGCCGCACAATTCTCCATCACTCCGTCCAAGGCACACTGGCAGAACCTCGAGTTTTGGGGCATCCGTGGAATAGGCTGGTGGTGTTTGAGCAGCTGCAGACTGTGACAAAGGCCTGACCTCAGTGATGAGTCCCCAGGCCCGACCTGACGGGATGCTTCCTTCACGTCAGACATCGAGTGGAGATCTCTCTCTCATTGGTTTAACTCCTCCCTGTACCTTACCATCATCCAAAGAGTGGGATCTATTTTTTAATGGCATGACTGTTGCTAACTTTCTTAGTAAAGCAATTTAACAAATCGGTACACTCTTTGAAGAATTGTTACATTAAACAAGCATAATACATGATATGCCTACCATGTATATCATGTAGCAATTGTATAAAATGTAGAAAATTAAGTTTTATCTCCCAGTAACCCTTTAAATGTAGGGAGGCTGGCACATCATCTGCATCTGGGTGAAAATTCAGGCCAACTCTATGACTTTATTTTTTTTTTTTAGGTAATTCATTTGTTTTGATTTTTGGGGGTGGATCTCTGTAAATTGCCCACACTGGCCACAAACTTTGATCTCCTGCCTCAATCTCCTAAGTAGCTGGTATTACAGGCCTGCACCATCACACCTGGCTTAAAAATATATTTTTACTTTTAATTGATGAATAGTAATTGTACATCTTCATGGACTACAGTATAATATTTTATTACATGTATCTAACATGTAATGATCAGATGGGATAATTGGCATGTCTGTCATCTCAGACATTTATCATTTCTTTATGTTGGGAATATTCAATTCCTCTCTACTATTTCAAAATATTCAATTAATTGTTGCCAAAAGTACCATGCCATAGAACATTAGAAGTTATTCCTCCTTTCCACTTGTGCCTCGGAATCTCATGAATTTCTAGGTCTTTTTTCTTGGTTGCCTTAGTCTGAATCATCTCAACTCAGTGATTAAAATGTTTATGTGATCATTAGAACTCCAAGATGACATAAAATTGAGGCATCTCCCCTCTCCTGAAGCTCAGGAGGTAGCGCACTCTTCTCCCACCATTTAGACTGTGATTTCGGATCCCTGCAGTGTTGGAGTGGGAAGAAGCAGGTAAGTTTCCACTTACTCATTCCTGGCATGGGGACCTGGCATCGGTGCTCCCTGGATTTGGCAGGTGTTTTCTGCTGACACAGTTGTGGGTGCTTTATGTCCCCCCATGTCCAGGACCTCTTGGCTAAGATGATACACTTTCGTCAGGGTCATCACTCTTTCCTCATCCCTGAGGATCTGGCCACCCCTCCAATTTCTCTTGGCTGAGAGCATTGTGTCCTTCTAAGCTGCCAGCTTGGATAATATTCTATCCCAGATCAACCCTTTCTGTTGCCTGTGGATCACACCTGTGCCCCAGCGGTTACATGAATATGGTTCCCACAAGTCTCCTTCTACTCTGCCCTATCTTTACCATTTCAGTGTCTCAGCCTTGACACATCTAACTGAGATAGGGCTGGGGTGGAACTCACAGCAGAGCTCTCTCCAAAGAAATCCTCTTCTAAACTCTTCCCTTGACTCTTCTTTTGTGCCTTAAATATTCTTGGCTACTTTGTAAATCCTGGTCTAGCACTTCACTTTGGAATTTGCTATTTGTGATTCAGCTAAAATTTCTATTTTAACACCTGATTACATTTGATTTATGACACATCTTGAGCTAAAACACTCCTATTATCTGAATCTTGAGCATTCATGTGACATTTACTTCTATTTTTCAAACATAAGATACTGTCTCCCCTAAGGATTTATTTCACAAGCCAGGCCTTCACGAACCCAAGTCTGGGTTCCAGGGAGAGGGGCTCTAATTAGAAAGACGTTTCAAGCAAACTCTGAAAGACTTCGGGGTGTCCCCTATGATACCCTAACCCCAGTGGCAGGGAGACAGCTGCCCTTTCCTGTTTGTGAGCATCTCCAGGAGGAGTTTGAGATGGTGGAGTGGTGGCAAAGGACGACTTCTGCAAGAGTAGATTGAGAGGGAGGGGAGGTGAAGTGAAATAGGAAGAATTAAAATGTGGTAGTCAGGGGGGCTGGGGATTTAGCTCAGTGATTAGAGTGCTTGGCTTGTAAGCATGAGGGCCTGAGTTCGATCCCCTGCACCACCAAAAAAAAAAAAAAAAAGTGGTAGTCAGGAGTGGTGGTGCACGCCTGTAATCCAAGCATTTGGGAGGCTGAAGCAAGGGGATCTCTGCAAGTTCAAGGCCAGCCTGGGCTACACAGTAAGTTCAAAACCAGCCAAAACTACATAGTGAGACCCTGTCTCAAAAAAAGAACAAATGAAGATAATAAAACTTCCTGAAAAAAAAACAACAAACAAAAATAATTAAGATGTGTCGTATACCAACTCCCATGGTGAATGTAATCATTATGTATGGCAAACATGTACTAATAAAAACAAAACTTTTTAGAAAAGAGCAGAAGGTGGGTGTGGTGTCACACGCCTATAATCCCAGCACTCAGGAGGCTGAGGCAGGAGGACTGCTGCAAGTTCGAGGCCAGTTTGGGCTACATTGTGAGTTCAAGGCCTATATAGTGAGATCCTGTCTCAAAAAAAAAAAAAAAACCCACAAAAAAACAGAGTGAGACCCTGCTGGGGTCTCCCTGCAGGAAAAGCTAAGAAAGGCAAAGGAACTCAGAAATTTGTCTCCTATGTGACCTGGAATATGACTTTGCTGAGCTTCGGTTTTCCATATCTGTAGAATGAGACTAATAATCCCTGCGTTCCTCGCAGATGAGCTCTTCTGAAATGCTTCTTAAATTAAGGAGTGTCATTAGATTCTCTTTAGCCTTTCATGGCAGACAGTGGACATCTCGAAGTGCGGAACCCATACTGCTTTTCTTCTATCCCAGTGTGAGCACGATGTGTTGGATGGAATCGTGCCTTTGGAAGGTGTTCAGTATGTCTGTGGGTGTGGATTAGCTCTATAGAGCTGTGTGTTTATCTCTGATGTGCCCTTTGTCAGGCCAATCTGGAAAAACTGAGGGATAGACCAGTGTTACTTTGGCTCCATCACACTCCGCCCACCAAGCCAACACTCCTCTAATAATCTGTATAATTACTTAGTTTGATTTTCCAGGATATTTTTGAAACATCGAACTCATTCTCTTTGCTTCTATTTTTGCTATGATTCAACTTCTTATTCCTGAAAGAACTTTCTCCCTTTTCTCCCTAGTCTTTCAGTCACGTTGTTGGCATCTTCCTTTGCCTCTGGGTTTTCAGTTGGTCCCATAAAGTGTACCCAGTTGCTCAGACAGTGGTGTGGAGAGAGCGTAGGCCAGGAAACCCCAGCAACCTCCAGCTAATGCACAGGAGCCTTCAGCTTGGTGATTACTACAATTGTTGCTTAGTGGAACAGTGAGCCATTAGCTGGGTTCTCACCCTCTATTAGTATTACCCTGTAATTTAGTGACAATTAGATTCCCAGAAACATAGACATAGGAATCAAGTGGGCAAATGAGGCAGATAGCAGAAAGCAACAGCAGTAGGGGAGTTGAAGTAAAGCATCGTTTCTAGAAGCTGCGAGGAAGAGTGAGCTCAGAGTTTGGAGCTTATGGGGTTAGGGATTTAGCTCAGTGGTAGAGCTCTTGCCTAGGAAGCACAAGGCCCTGAGTCCGAGCCCTAGCACCAAAAAAAAAAAAAAAAAAAAAAAAAAAAAAAAAAAAAAAAAAAAAAAAAAAAGAAAAGAAAAGAAAAGAAAAGAAAAAGAAAAAAGAGTTTGGAGCTTGCAATCAGGCAAGGGACTTGGCGTTTTGTTTTCTGGTTCTGAGGTTAGGGTTTGCTGGATGCTGATTTCATGAGCTGAGCTGGGCTTGTTTGATCACAATAGAAATTGGAGAGAGAACTCCACTCGCTCTTCGCTTTCTCTCCTTGGAGGCTGTGGGGGAAGACGGTCTAGAGAGCACTCCTCTTCATCACACCTGGCTTCCTGCCCAGCATCCTTTCTGTGGTTCCACTCCAGCCACTCTGAGGAGCTGATACCATTCCACTGGCGACGTGTTCTCTGAGCGATGAGGGCAGGGTATGCAGCTTGTCCTCCAGAGATTTATACACTGTAAAGTTGGTCCCAGGGTGGTGATGTTAAGAGGTGGTCGGACCTTCAAGAGTTAGAACCTAGTGGGAGATCATCAGGTCACTGAAGCTGTGTCCTTGGAAGGGATTAGTAGTTCTCGTGGGGCCCTGGTTTCTCTGGCTTCCTGTCTTGTTATGTTATCTCTCCCTCTTGCGTGGGCTCCCACCATGAATGCTGCCCTCCATGAAGCCTTCACCAGGACCAAGCGGACTCTGGCACCATGCTCTTAGAGCTCCAGACATATGAGCCAAGTAAACCTCTTTTCTTTATAACATACATAGCCTTAATATTTTGTTACAGCAACAGAGAACTGACTAATATAGGCTGGAAGGAGAAGAAATTGTGATAGGGAAGATTGGAGGATGGTGTCTACAGACCCTATCACAGAGCTGATTTCATATTCAGGCCCTTTCTCCTTTCCTTCTGTCCCTCTCTCTTTATTCCTTTCATTCATTTGACATAGAGTCTTGCTATGTAGCCCAGGCTGCCCTTGAACTCACAGCAGTTCTCCTGCCTCAGCCTCCAAGATTACAGGCATGAGCCACCGTGCCTGGCCTACCGAGGCTTTAGAAACTTGAATCAGCGTAGAAAGGAGGAATCCCAAGCTTTGAGGCTGCAAATGACAAGGAAACGATTACATCACTTTCCTACATGGAACTGATCCATGAAGAAAAGAGCCAATTGTGTAATTTCAGCCCAGCCCAGTCTCTCTTCATTCTTCAATAACAACAGTTCCCTTCGGCCTTGCCAGTTATTTGGGGGGAGAGCGGTGCTGGGGATCAAACTCAGGGCCTTGTGCTTGCTAGGCGGGCGCTCCACCACTGAGCTAAATCCCCAACACCATTCGAGTTATTAATGACAGTATCAGCTGAGGCTTATTATGGGGATGTGGTGGAGAGCAGCGGACGGGAGAGAGATTGGCTCAGGGCCAGGGAACAAGAAACTTGGAGCAAGCAACTGTAAGCAAAATTAGAAAATATTTTGGCGGCTTCTCATTTTCCCTTGACGCTCTCCTTCTCCCACCTATCAGGACCCAGTCTTCCTACAGATCCACTAAAGCATTTAATAACTCAACACCCTCAGAGGTATTAGAAGATTCCGGCATTCCAGAAGGTTCTGGAAACTCATAGCTTCTTCCCCTAAATCAGAGGGCAAGGTCTGGGTACCTGGGAAGGAGGACTTCTCTTACCTTCTGACTCTTTTGGCATCACTTTCTCCACTTCTCATGGTAACCATGTGATCCCAAGTTGGGGACTTTCTAGGACAGTTTCAGTTTTATATATTTTATCCTATTGTCCTCATAAGTACTTGTGAGGCCACATGTCCTGATTTTGTTATAGAAAAAACCCATAAGTGCAGTCCTAGCTCAGAGCATTTCCTGTCTGGCTGAGTCTACATAAATCTTGCCTTCCCTGGCACCTAGACATGGTGGCATTTGGAAGATTTGCCGGAACCCCAGCTAAGATAAAGTTAGCTTGTAGCCTGAGAGACAAGCAAAGGATGGGTGACTTCCCTGTTTTTCTGGATACAGTTTGATTCTGAAGCTCCCAAAAACGTATCCAAAAAGTCACCCTCATCATGGACAGAGACTGACTTATCTCCACTCTTATGCCTCTGCAGCTTTAAAGCAAAGCTTCCAACTTTTCTGACCAGGAATGGAGCCTTTTAACCCTTAACAGGAGCAAAGATTTTCCTGGTCTTTTCCTCCCGGGGCACTTTGTCTCAGGCTGGAGATTTTAACCCACTGCTGGATCATGAATTTGGTTTAGTCAGTCAGTCCTGAGCTTTGGCAATACTGTACTTCAGAGCTATTTTATATACAACATAATGTAAATTGAATAATACAAATACATAAATAATCTGTATCACACATAAACTAGTATATACTTTAGTTTGTATAAAAGCTATTTTTTACATAAGAGCACATACTATAAATATGAGAATATATAATGATAGAGAGAAAGGAAGAGAACAGAACATATCAGAATGCTTCACAATTGGTTTGGATAAGGCTGGGCATGGTGGCACACGACCGTAATCCTAGCACTCAGAACACTGAGGCAGGAGGATCGCCAAGAGTTTGAGGCCAGCCTGGGCTACTATGTAGGGTGTTCAAGACCATCCTGAATGACATAGTGGAACACTGTCTCAGGAAAAAAAAAAAAGGAGGAGAGAGAAAAGGGCCTGGGGGACCAGAGTGGAAGCCACTTCCCACCTTCTCCAAAGCAACTTCAGAGCCAGTAGCACAGCAGGTTCTCTGCCAAGGGCTTTAAATGAGTTATCCCTTTCAAATCTCACCACACCCACAAGGAAAATGAGTATTATTATTATTTTTTTGTTTGTTTGTTTTTTCGGGGCCTTCGCTGCAAAGATTTAGAGAAATGGTGTCTTCTTTCTTTCTTTCTTTTTCTTTGTGCCAGGAATCGAACTCAGGACCTTGTGCTTGCTAGGCAAGCACTCTAACCACAGAGCTAAATCCCCAGCCTGTAAAATGAGTAGTATTATATAGTCTCCATTGTAAGCTGGGCCTGGTGGCGCATGCTTGTGATCTCAGCACTTGGGAGGCTGAGGCAGGATTCCTGGGAGTTCGAGACCTGTAAGGATGAGGAAACTGAGGCCCACTTGCCTGAGGTTGCATTGTTCATAATTTGCAAACCAGACCTGCCCGAAGCCAGGGTGTGCTCATTTTTCAGCCCTTGCTCTCCTGCAATCATGGTAGACAGTTCTTCTTTGGCCTATGGAAGGGGTCTGTGGTTGGCCCTTTATCAGTGATCAAGATCTGCCAGCCACAGGATCACTCCTGCCTGTGCATGCAGGGCAGGGAGGTAAAAGGAAACCAGGTTTTGCAGCCCAGGGATGGGGCCTGGTGGCTGCGAGGGTGGCAGCCCTTCCCCACCTCTGCTCCTTCTCGCTGCCTGCTTTGCTGTCGCAGAATGTGCTGCTAATTATAACTAAACACAATGAGCAATCACAGCCTGCTGGCGGTGGAGCTCTCCTTAGAGGTCTGGCAGCCTTCTTAGAAATCCCCGCAGCCTGAGGATGCGGGTGATGCTGTGGACTCCACTCCCCCTCCCCTTCCTGCAGCCTCTCCTCCGTGCCTGGTCCAGGCAACTCAGTCAGTTGCAGTACTTGCTTAGCTCCCGCTGGGGCCGGGCTCTGCGTTCAGTGCTGCAGGCGGAGCCAGAGCCAGGACTTGGTTCTTGCCTTCAGTGAGTTCATCGCCTTCCCAGCAGTCTCTTGATGAGATTTTAAAAATTCAGGCCCAATTGAGCATAATGGTCAGGAAAGAGTTTTCAACAACTCTGTGTCCTTGGCTGCATCTCTCAGGCCCTTTTCTAGGCATTGTGAAAATTTATTTTCTGCCATTCAATAATGTGGGGCACGAAAGGGCTTGCTGTGTCTAAATGATCCCTAGGGGTGTGCGTCACTACAAGATGCCCAGGGAAGGACACTCTTTCAAAATCTTGGGGACTATAAACCTGGGCCATTAAGAGAGGCATGAAGTCATTGCAGGCCTTGGAACCCAGAGGTGGCATTTCTCAAATGTCTATTTTCAGACCTCAGGGATCTGGGGAGGTGTGAGGGGAAAGTCAGATAGCCGAGGGTGGTGGGATATCTACATTGAGTCCTGGGGAAGGGCACATAGTTAATGATTCCGGGGTTGAACCTTGAACAGGCTGATCCTTGGATGAACTTCAAAGTGTTACAGTTGAGTGGGCCCAAAATAATCCAGGTTCTTGTGTATAGGTTTTGTTTGTTTGTTTGTTTTGTTTTTTTTGGTGTTGGGGATCGAACTCAGGGCCTTGAGCTTGCTAGGCAAGCACTCAAACCACTGAGCTAAATCCCCAGCCCAATCCAGGTTCTTGTATAAGACAAGGAAGGAATTGCCAAGCATACACTCCGTAGTAGGTAGAAAGTAGCTGCATTTATTGGAGATCTCTGGAAAGGTAGCAGCAGGAACCGGGAATGAGAAATAGAGCAAAAGCGTAGAAAGGGTAGAAAGGAGCAAAAGGCAAATGGGCCAGAAGGTGCATGTAAGTGAAAAGGCAAAAAGGCAATGCCATCGCTGTTAATTTGGGCTCTTTGAATTTCAAGGGTAGCCACCCCCGACCGCTGGATTTCTCAATGGTGTCAGAACCCTGACCTCTGAGGGGGCAATCACTTAGGCTTTTTATTATTATGTTTTGTACCTCCTTTAAGAAGATGGAAATCTGGATAATCTTTAAAACGATGTTTATGTTTGAGCTTTTCGGGAAGGGAGTGGCTCGCTCAGTTCCTTTGTTTCTAACTGTACTAAAAGTATTTCAAATTTCTCTTTTGGCCCCTTCATCCCTCTCTCACCCTTTCTGGCACTGTAATTCTTTTAGGTGTACCAACCCAGGGAACACCCCCAACACACACACCCACACACCCACACATTCACACACTTTTTTTTGGTACTATCAGTTCAACTCAGGGGTATTCTATCACTGAACTACATCCCCAGCCCCCCTCTTTTATTTTTTATTTTGAGATAGGGTCTTGTTAAATTATTCAGGTAGGACTCGAACTGGTGATCCTCCTGCTTCAATTCCCTGAGTAGCTGGGATTATAGGAGCACACTGCCATGCCCAGCCCCAGGGGACCACTCTTGCTTGCTCCTTGTTAAAACTTCCTAATCTGGCATCAATCAGTCACATTAAAGCTTCAGTTGAAAATTCTGGGGTTGGGGATTTAGCTCAGTGGTAGGGCACTTCCCTAGCAAGTGCAAAGCCCTGAGTTTGATACCCAGCACCACAAAAGACAGACAGACAGAAAGAAAGAAAGAAAGAAAGAAAAAAAGAAAGAAAATTCATCAAGATATTATTCCTCTGGGGCTGGGGATTTGGCTCAGTGGTTAGAATGCTTGTCTTGCAAGCACAAGGCCCTGAGTTCGATCCCCAGCACCAAAAAAAAAAAAAAAAAAAAAAGATATTATTCCTCTGGAAACCATCCTGAATGTTAGGGATACCTGAGTCCTGTTCACTGAAGACCCTCTAATGCCTCTGTAGTTGAATGCCTGCCAGAGCAGTAGCACATGACACATATTTATGAAATGAATGAAGAATTTGGAGTGACATGAGAAGACGCGTGGTCTGGAACTGTAGGACTTTCAGTCTTCAACCAAATGAGGTGTTTCCCTTGTCAGGGGTTGTGATGAATAAACCCATGTGGGCTAAGCAGGCAGGGAAGAGGAGAGGTAAGATTTTGTTCACCAGAAAGGTGGAGAGGACCTACAGAGGAGACAGCAAAGGCCTGTGGGAAGGCAATTTTTAAAATTTTGAGACACGGTCTCCCTAAGTCTCCAAATTGCCCAGGCTGGGCTCAAACTTGGAATCTTCCTGTCTCAGCCTTCCAGAGTGCCAGGGTTATAGGCATGTGCCACCAGGCCCGGCGGTTTTTTAAAAATACATTTTTATTAGTGCATATTAATTTCATAAAATATTGGGTTTCAGTGTGGCATTTTCATACATACCCATCCACTCTATAACCCTCTGTTATACTTACCTCATTCCCTTCCTCCCCCTCCCTTTTACTCCCTTCCTCTTGTCTAATAAGTCACCGAAAAGACAATTCTTGAAGAAATAGATATATGGGAAAAAAAAAAAAAGGTCAAAGTCACTGGTGACATCAAAATACAAACTAAAGAAAATTTCATCTATTTGTCAAAGATTTTAAAATATATGACTACCCTGGCACACTAAGCACTTTTCTTTTGCTCACAGAAAGCTAAACTGCCTTCCAACCTTTCTGGAGGAAAGTTTGCTTCCAAACTTAAAAGGTAATGAACTTTAGATATCTATGCCCTGAAACCAAATAATTCCATTTCTTGGAATTTGGCCTTAAGGAAATAGTCAGAGATATGATCAAAGTTTGGGTTATTGTACAAGGATGCTAATTTGTCAAAACAACCTTATAATAAAGTCAAATTGAAGGCAATTTGAAATGTCCTCTTAGGAAGCCAAATGTGATAATCAAATCTCTTAATTTTTGAGCAGAGCGATTCAACTCTCCTTTTGTTTTTTAAATTTTTGTAAATTTTAATTTTTATTTATTTAAATTTTTTGGTGCTGGGGATCAAACTCAGGCCCTTGTGCTTATTAGGCAAGTGCTCTACCACTTGAGCTAAATCCCCAACTCCAACTCTCCTTTTGTTCTGCCACCAACTTCCAATTTATGACTTACAGCCTGTATTTTAGACTCATATAGTTCTTTCCCAAAGAGGAATTTCATCATTGGTTCTTAAAACATTTTTCCCAGTCATTCTTAGCTTGCACAACTCCAGTGGTGTGTAAGCTATTCTGTCCCTTAGTGTAGTGGTGTCAGAGTGTTTGGGGTTGTAAATACCAGAAACCAACTCAGGCTAACTCAAGAAGGAAGAGGAGGTAGTGGTAGAATAAGAGGAGGAGGAGGAGGAAAGTGAGGGGAGAATGGTAGCAGATATTGTTGGATGTAGGGGATGAGAGTTAAGCCTCAGAAAAATTCACCTGAAACACCTCTGGATTGGCAGCTCTTTCAATACTCTGGCTTCTTTTTCTCGTTTAACACAATTCTAAATTTGAGTCTTCTACTGGTTGTGTGCCTGCAAGCCAATTACTTAGCCCCTCTGTGCCTCAGTGGCTTCATCTGTAACAAGGGGATATAATACCTCATATCAAGTAGCATTTACTAGAGGTGTTGTATAATAAATATTCTGGGTTTTATCCCCATTTCCTGGTTACAGAGTTCCTAGAACCTGTGGTTTCCAGCGTGCTGAGTCTTCTGAAGAAGAAACCTCTGTAAACCACAGAGGAGTTTATGCTAATGAGATGACTCAGAGCCGAGCCTGACCACCAGGATTAGAGTAAGAGTGTGAGAACTTTCCATCTCAGCCCCCACCCACTCCTGGAGAGGGAGGAAGGCTGGAGATTGAATCATAAAAATTTAGGGACAGTGAAGAAATTGGAAGAGATTCTGGGCTAGAGACACATCCACATGCTGGGAGACTGGTACACTCCAATTCCGTGGGACCGAGGCTTCTGTATTGTTCAGGTTTTGGTCTTTCTTTCTTTCTTTCTTTCTTTTTTTTGTGAGGGGTGCTGGGGATCGAACTCAGGGCCTTAGTGCTTGCAAGGCAAGTACTCTAACTACTGAGCTAAATCCCCAGCCCCCTTTTTTTTAAAATTTTTTTTATTTTTGAGGTTTTGCTTTTTCATCTGGCTGTTCATTTGTATCCTTTAAAATAAACCAGTAAATGTAAACCATTCTAGCAAATTACTGAACAGAGTGGGTGGGAGTCACTGGAACCCCCAAGGTCTCTCTGAGCAATACCTCACAAGCATTCAACACATGGCCCCTAGTACTCCACTAGGAGTACTCCATCCTCCACTCCTCCTGGGCAGAAATCTCCCTTCCTTTCGTGGATTCTGTAGCCCATTCATTCATTCCTCCGTGTCATCACCTTCCTCAATTCTCTGGGTGGACCCCCCATGATTTATCAAAGTAAACACTGACCTACAGATGCCCTGGTGGTGATATTAAAACAGGTCTGCAAGTTCTTTGACATTTGTCTGCAACAAGCAGACTGTACAAACATCCCTTAGTCTGAGTGGCTTCAACAACAGAAACTTGTTTTCTCACAGTTCTGGAAGATAGTAATCCAAAATCACAGTTTTGACCAATTTGACATTTTGAGGGCTCTCTTCCTGGCTTGTAGGTGACTACTGTCTTACTGTGTCCTCCTGTGGCCTTTTCTCAGTGCAAGCACGCAGATCTACTGAGGTCTCTGGTGTCTCCTTTTATTTATTTATTTATTTATTTATTTATTTATTTTCATCATTTTATTATTTGCCTTTTAATTTTTTTTTTTAAACTCTGGTGTCTCCTTTTAAAAAGATACTAATCCTACCAGATCAGAGCCCCATCTCTCTGTGACCTCATTTAACCTTAATTACAGTTATGAACCAAATAACATTTCGATGATGGACCACATATTTGACTGTGGTCTCATAAGATTATACAGTATTATCTAGCGACATTGTAGCAATTTAGTTTGTGTAAATACCCTGATGTTCACATAACAAAACTGCCTAGTGATGTGTTTCTCATCAAGTATCCTTGTTGTTAACTGACACGTGACTTTCTTAGAGGTCCCATCTCTGAACACAGCCACACTAGGAGTTAAGACTTCAATGTATACATTTGGGGGTGACTTACTTTCTTGTTGCTGAGACACAATACCCAACATTCACAATTTAAAGGAGGAGAGGCCTATTTTGGCCTACAGTTTACAGAGGTTTCAGTCCATAGTCTCGGCTGGATCCAAGGTAGGGTAGCATGGCAGGGTAGAAACAGCTTATGCCATGGCAGCAGGAAGCAGAGAGAGAGAGATCGAGGGAGAAGGGAGAGAAATGCATCCTGCCAGGCCACACCTCCAGTGACCCACCGCCTCTGACCAGGTTCCACATCCCCATATCATATGTAACCATAAGCTCATCAGGGGACGAATCCATGATCTGTCCCCATGATCCAGGCCCAGCTAACATTTGACTGCAGCTTCACAATAGACATCAAGCCGGAAGTGCCCAGCCAAGCTGCTTCCAAATTCTGATTCACAGACTCTGTAAGGTAATAAATATTTATTTATCGTTTGAAGCCACTAAGTGTTGGGGTAATTTGTTTCACAGCAGTAGTTAACCAATACAACCTTCTTGGCCATCTTCCGTTCCAACCCACAGGCCTATCGAAACCCTGACATCGGGCAGGTCTAACTTTCTGCTGTTTTGCCTAAGTGCTGCAGCTGCCAAGGCGGCTGGAGAAAAATGCAAGACTGTGCTGGGAGCTTTCCCTTTTACAGTCATGAGGACTCACCTGAGGAGGACCTTGTCAAAATCCTCTGTTCTTTTCTGCGGCAAGTCACTCCCCTGCTCCTTGCGATAACTCCATCAAACCACTTCTCTTCTCAGGCATCCAGCAGAAAAAAGAAACTAGAAACATAATTCCTCATCCTCCCACCACCAAAAACACCAACCCCAGTAGTCAGGTCCGCATCCTCCACTTCCTTCCTCTCACAAGGACCAGACCATCCACAAGTCCATCTGAAGCCAGTTCCTCCCATTGCACATGATCCCTTCACATCTTGCTTATTAAAGGCATCACTCTGGCCATTACCACTCGTCTACATCATCACATTTTCCCTCCAACTGCATTATTCTCATCAGCATGCTAAATGGGATATGATAACTCTCATCCTTCAAAAAAATCCTTGACCCTACATTTCCTTCTATTTGCCTCACCATTCGTCTGTTAACCATTTATAGTAAAAGTTAGAATGTCTATGCTGTTTCTACCTCCTTGCTTCATATCCTCAGTCACACACGCACTCCAGTCGGGCTTCTGTCCCTACAATGACAGTGAAACTCCATCTATCAAGGTCACCAGCGACTTCTATGTTGACAAATTCAGTGGTTCATTTTCCATTCTTGTTTGACCCATTGGTAACATTTTAAGTCATTCGATCTCCTTTCTTCTTGAAATACTTTCTTCAGTAGCTGCTGGGACTCGAAAGTCTTCTTCCTATTTCAATAGCTGTTCCTTCTCCACTTTCTTTTTTAGATCCACTTTTCCCCTTCTTACAGCCTCTAAAATTGGAATGCCCTGGGGCTTAGTTCTTGGGTACCTGCCCCCCTCCTGGGTGACCTTATCTGGTCCCACGGCTTCAAACACCATCCATGTGCTCCAGACTCCCTGCTTGTATCTCCGATCCAGAGTCTCCCCTGAGTCCAGGATGCACAAAAGCAAAATTTGTCTTCAGCTTCTTCCCTTTCTGGCTCATCTCTCCTTGATTCTCAGTGGTTTCTCTTTCTTCCCTTGATATCCAGTTTATTCACACTCAAGGGTAAGTGACAGGATTAAAATATTACCTAGCATTTAGCACAGTGCCTTGCACGTAATGGAAATATTAATCAAGTGTAACTAAATTACTCCTTTCAGGGAACGATACTTACATTTGGCCTAAAGGCAAAGTTATACCTCTCTACTGGTGAAATTTCAGAAATCTTGCCGATCAGTGGGATATATGTGGTATTTTCTGGGAGGCAGGCAGAGCCCTACCCCAAAACTTTTTTTTTAGTCCTGGGGATTGAAGCCAGTTCCTCCCATTGCACATGATGCCTTCACATCTTGCTTATCAAGACCTTTGTACTGAGTCACATTCCCAGCTGCTCCCACTTTTTTTTTTTTTTTGAGAGAGAGAGGGTCTCACTAAATTTCTAAATTGCTTAGGTTGGGGTCAAACTTGGTATCCTCCTGACTCAGCCTCTTAGATTTGTAGGAGTACAGATAGGTGCCACCACACCTGGCTCCCAGTCTGGATTTTAGTGGTTCCTGCCTGGTCTTAGTAGTTCAGTGGTTAGATCATGGTAGGAAGAAACTATGAATTCATTTTCCATGTAGCTTTTCACATAGAGACATTGTTCTAAAGCCATTTTTGAACCCTTAATGTGACCAAAATTGATAGCTATTTCAGTCTGAAGACCCAACTTAGACCTTGATATTTGACAGCAAGGCCCCAAGCTCCTTCCTCGACGAGGACAGCTGAGTTCCTTTCGGAAGAAACAGCTGCAGCAGAGCTTCTCCTGGGAAACAGCCTGCCAACTAGCTACGGCTCCCACTCTGCCTTATGTTGCATCACAACAACCCTCAGGTGGATCTCGTACGCCCAGCATCACACCAATTCAGTCCGGCTGGGCGTTCTGGCTCAAGTTGACCATATTAGGTCCACCACAACCTCCAAGAGTTACAGCTGTTAGAAGGCAATGCTCTCCAGCCAGGATCAGGGTGGGCTACTGAGCCCAGCGCAGGGTCCTCACTCTTACTGGAGTTACACCAAATAACCTTCTGGAGGGTTCTGGCAACCAAGGACTGGTTAGAACCCATTCCACACACCACACCGTCTGTCCTCTAGACAGCAGCACACAGCTGGGGTCTTCTAAGGACTCAGCTTCCGTCCAAGGGTTTGTGATTCTACACAGGGATCACTGTGAAACAGAAGGGTGATTATTTCCCTCTTTCTGTACAGGGGTTGGAGAGGACAACCAAGTTGTTCGTGGTCACTCAACGAGTGGTCTAAAAGAGAAAGGCGATGGAACCCAGGTGCCCAGGTGTCCTGAGTCACCTGCCTTCTGTTCAACTGGCCTGTTCAGATTCTGTTTTCTTCTCCCACTTTTTCTTTTTTTTTTGAGACAGGTCTCACTATGCAGTTCAGGCCAGCTTTGAACTCACTATGTAGCCGTGAGTGGCCTTGAACTCACAGCAATCCTTACACTCAGTCTCCAAAGACCTGTTTGCAACAAGACCAGAGTCAGGGCATTTACAATATCGTTCCAAGTTCTTAATTCCCCCCTTTTTTGACAGTACTAGGGATTGAACCTGGGCCTTCACACTGAGCCACATCTCAAGACTTTTCTTTTTATTTTGGGATCGAACCTTGCTGAGCTGCTCAGATGGGACTTGAATTTGTGACCTTCCTGCACCAGTCTCCCAAAGTGCTGGGGTTACAGGAATGCACCGCCATGCTTGGCTTTACCTCCTTTTTTTAAATCCTAAGGACTAGGGCTTGGAGTTCTGCACAGGGAAGCATGATTACATGGCATTCTGAATTTCCCAGCCATGCAGCTGGGTGTGACTGTGTGTGTGTGTGTGTGTGTGTGTGTGCTCATGCTCTGATCAGGATGGGGTTTCTTGATAGTGAGATAGTGGGAAACAGTGATTGAAGGGATCTGGACAGGGATTGAAAGCAGCTTCTACTTTCTTCCACAAGAACTATCCAAAAATTCAATCCCCAGCACCAAAAAAAAAAAAAAAAAAAAAAAAAAAAAAAAAAAAAAAAAAAAAAAAAAAAAAAAAAAAAAAAAAAAAGAACTATCCAAAAAGCAGCTTGCTCTCTCTCCTGAATGAACAAAGGTACAGACAGCTTTGGTTGCTGCTGGCAACCATGTTGCAACCTTGAGGATTGAGAGTTTTAGGATGAAATCCACACAGTGGATGATAGTGGGAAGAGACAAAGAGAAACAACACAGAGCAGGTAAATCAGACATTGCAAAAGACCACCTGACCTCGAACATTTTCACTGTTGCAGACCAATGGGTTCTTTTTATTGTTTGAACCAGTTTCGGTTGTACTTTGTTATTGCAGTAAAGCCCTCCATCTTCCTGATCCTTTTGACAGCCTGGACTGTCTGTTGCAGGCTCGGGACATGGAAGCACAGATTGGTCTAGGAATATTCACCCCAGAAAATGCGTCACTCTTTTGTGAGTGTGTGAGTCAGTCAAGAGCATCTCTCAGCTTCATGAGAAGGGTCAGCAAAGGCATGTCTGAAAAGACGCCCCAGATGATGAATGTGATCCTTTGAGAACTTAAAGGTCCTCAGCTGCCACATCCAGGCGAGACGGGTGTTCTTTGCCTGGGGTTTCTGGATGCCTAGGGGATCCATGGAAAGGTGGCAGGAAGTCCTGGTAACCCTGAAACCAAATGTGGAATTTTGTGTGTATACATTTTCACCAGGTTCTCAAAATAATAGTTGCCCTGTGTTTAAATGGTATCCAGTTCTCTGACCCCCCCCCCAGTTTACCCTTATCATAAAACAGGAACAATACTCCCTTCTTTCTTACTCCCCAGGGGGGATGAACAACTGAAAGATCATAGATGACAGATAAGTCCATCTGACAGTCAGACAGGAAATTCTTCTTAAAATGATCATGGAATGTTATTGGAAGGGACCTCAGGGGATGTGGCTTGAGAGAGAGAGAGAGAACCCGCGAGCCCATCTGAAAGCGAGGACGCCCAGGAGTGCAGGGAAGGAGGCGGACAGAAGTTACACCTGCCCTGTCTGTAGGAAGTCCAGCGGATATGTGGATAGATGTGAACATGTGCATAGGGGATAGCATTTACCATTGGCATTGCCTGATGGTTTTCAACAGGCATTCCCACAATTGCCTCACTTGGTCCTCACATGGGTCATAAGATTGGGTATACCTATTCCCTCCCCAGTCCAGAGAATGAAGAAGTGCTGAGGGCTCCGTAAATGGCGAGGCTGTGACTCAAATTGAGTTATTCTCTTTTCTCACCGGTGATCTAGTCCCTATATTAGTGGTGTTGAAACCTCACTGATCATCAGGATCACCTGGATGCTGCTTTAAACTGCTGAATTCCAGCTCGGGGGGGAAAAGACAATTCAATATGCCTGGGGCAGGGACTGGGAATCTACCCCAGGTGAATCTGAAGGTTGCCTAAGTTTTGGCACAACTGTTCTACATAAAGAGCATTCATAGTCCTTCTGCTAACCCCACATCAAATGGGAACTGCTGGGCGTCAGGTGTTAGCCCATTTTAGGGGTTGGTACATTGCCATAGTGGATTCTCAGAGGTGGGCGATCCTTCAAGCTCAAAAAGTAGCAAATCTCTAATAAACTTCAGGCTTGGAGGCAGGCAAATGGTGGTGGAAGAGGTTTTGGGGAGGGAAGATAGCTTACCACCCTATGGGGTGGCTGTGCATTTGCTTTGATAGGTCTTCACCACAGAACTTTTGAAGGGTGTATCATTTTGTATCCTGTACAAATGTTAGAGCCACAAAACTCTCAGGATGAAGAACACACATGTGTAGTGAGCAAAGTGGATTTTGCAGCACATGCAACCTTTTTTAGGGGAAAAAAATAGGAATGCAATTTCAGTGTTAAGTCTCCCCACGAGGCAGGCTCTTCAAACCAGAAGAGAGGCATCCGGAAATACGGATTTGTCATGGAAACGCTGACACGGCTTCAGCTGAGGGGCGCTCACAGGTGCAGCCTCTGGTGGCTTATTTACATCCCAGCCCACAGACTGAGTTCTCCTTCCTGGTTTCTGGGCCCTGAATAGGCCGCAGGCTTTCTGGGGATGGGAACAAGCATGGGGTATGCAAGAGAGTCTTACTGGGGGGCTCGGGCCTCCGGATCTGGGAATACAGAGGGTCTAAGGGTCAGTCTGGAAGAAAGGGTCCTGGAGGGAGAAGGGAGAAGAATGAGGTTAAAAAAAAAAATGAAAGGAAGGAGAAAGAGGGAAATACAGATTTTAAGTGCAAGGCACAGCCCAGTGAGCACACAGGCATCAGAAGGGATAATTCGGGGTACCAAGGTTCTCCACGTATTGCAGAGAAGAATTCGGGCTGGTAGCATCCAGGAAGGACCTTAGGACCACATCCTATTTTAGTATATGTGCTGCCAAAGCGAGCACGGGACCACATCTTGAGCAGACTGGTGGCCAGACATTGTGAAGAGTGGGAAGCTCCCCCGGAGCCCATCACTGTTGCTGATGCCAAGGCCCTAGGGCTGGAAGCACAGATGTTCCCTTGACAAACTGGGGCACTGGGAAGGCATTCATCCTGGGAGGGCTACACGGCAGTAACCTTCAGGGCTGGGCACTGGGTCCTTGAAGACGCCAGTTCTCTGTTCTTCCCAACTGGGTCCCTGGAGTTGTAGCAGGAGCCGGAGAAGTGATCAGCTGCTTTATGGGCCCACAGAGGCTGAGGGAGGGGGTGGAAAAGGACAAGGTTGTTTGTCTGTGGGAAGTTTCCGTTTGGTGGGCAAAGTGTGGTTCCCTAGGGGCTCCAAATCCAAACCAGTAGGGAGACGAGGGCTCTGCACACAAGGAGTCCAGGAAAGAGGAAGGAAAAAGATAGAGTGCAGACATTCCCGGAGCTCACAATCCGGACAGGGAAAACCTGTTTTTCCTACCTTGGCCGCAGAGCCCTGACTGACCATCCTGGGAATGGCAGCCATCGACCCACCCTGGACTCGGAAAGAGCTGGGGCAAGACTGTGCCCCCCCCATCCTGCGGGCCCACAGGGGTCCAGAAACACCTCCCCTTGGCACCTTCTATCACAGCCACCTGCTACTAGGGGGTGGCTCGGGCCCGGCCCAGCACCTGTGTTGGGAAGCTCTCTGCAACCAGGGCCACTCCCCAGCTCCCACTGCTCTCTGCAACATGAATCCCACCTTCCCTTCCCCAACGGAGCTTTGGGTGCTTGGGAGACATTCCGGTGCTGCCTCTGACACGCGTTTGCTGCTCGGTGCGCCAGGTGATCAGAGCTGACTCCTCTCCCTTTTCCCTCAGAGGTGTTGATAGTAACAGCAGCAAAGAGCTGCTGGGTTGGCAGGCGAACAGAGCGCTGTGCACTGCGGATGGAGGGGGTGGGGAGCAGCAAGCGGCAGAGGGCTGGGCCAGAATGTCAGTCTGTTTATCCTAAAATTGAAAGCGTCCTCCAGCCTGGGCATCCAGGGTCCTGTGATGGGGACGCTGTGGTGGGAGGTGGAGGTCCCTGGGAGGCCCCGGGAGGCTGCAGAGTTGGTGGGCGGGACCTTCTGCCTGGGCCTGGAGCCGCCAGCCAGCCTGGCCCCAAGAGGCAAGCCAGCCTCAGAGATCGGATAGAGGTCTACCTTTGTTCTTGCTGCCAGGGTGAAGAGGCTGTGGAATTTCCAAACTCAAACGGTGCCGGGGTGGGCAGCTATCCGTCCTGAGGCTATGTTCTCCGAAAGAAAGAGGCCTCAAGAGGCACTTAGGAGGGCACTCACTCTCTGTCCATCAAATGGCCCCGGGGACTGTGGCAAGTCATTCAGCTTCTCTGAGCCTCAGTGATTAATAATATCTACTGCAGACAGTTATGTGAGGATTTGCCAAACAATGATAGCAACAACTTGTCTACTGCTGCGCTAAGCTTTATGTATGTGCACTTAATCTTCAAACTGTCAGATGGGTACTGATAGCATTCTCATTTTATTAATCAAGTAACTAAGAGAGGTTCAGTGACTCACTCAAGGTCGTGGAGCTAGTGAGCAGCAATGTTGGGGACTTGAACCCAGTCCTGGGTTGCTGAGGCCATTGTTCCCAGTCCCTGCACACTCTGCCTTCATGGTGCGGCTGGTGCGGCCGAGCTCCAAGTACAGTGCCTGGAGCAGACTGAATGTTTACTAAGTTCTGGCTACCACCACATCGCTCCCTAAACTGCTCCGCTGGGAGAGCCAGGCGCCTGGCATCCACCCAAGGGACTTCGTGGGCCCTAGGAGTTCCACCCTCGGTCTGCACTCCTTCCTCATCCTAGAAGCCGGGGGGACTCCCAGAGCCCCCTTTGGAGGGGCAACCACCAGCCTTCCCTGCTTCTTTCCTCCTCTTGTCCCCTCCTCCCCATGGCAGAGCAGAGGAGTTCTCAGCTTCCTGAGTTACCCTCTGCCTGCAAAGAAAACATAGTCTGCTCTGTCTGCTGCCAGTTCCTCCCTGGTGACAGCCACAACCCATTTGCTCAGTGCCAGCCCCAGCCTGTGCTGCAGGTACAGCCAGGACCTTGGGCTGGACCTCAGTGCCCTCCTGGAGAGCCTGGGACAGTCACTTCAAGTCAGGGCCTTTTCTTGAAGACCCCTTTGCCCTTAAAAGCTATGACTAAAGGTAGCCGGCATGTCGCATCATCTCTGTCTCTCTCCCATTTTTTGAGACAGGGTCTCATTATGTATTTCAGGCTGACATTGAACTTGAGATCCTCCTGCCTCAGCCTCTCAAGTGCTGGAATTACAGGTGTGCACCACCATGCCTAGCTTCATTCATTTCTTTTTCTAGGGTAGGAAATCCATCGTATTGACATGTCTCCATATTTTGGAAGTGAGGTCATGAAGGCAGTCTTGAAAATTAGTAACTAGCTTGACAAGCCCACTGAACTGTGCTACTGGCCACCCTTGCCTCTTTCCAGGTACTGGGTAGAGGACCCTATACCACTTTCTGGGGTGCCAGCACCACACCCCACCAGCTGGGAGCCAGTACACCAGAACCAGGCAATTGGGTTACTGACCGCTTCCTTGGCGAGCTCCTCCCTGGCCCAGTTAAACCTCAGGCCTCTGCCAGGGGAAAGGCGTTGCGGCAGGGACGTCTCTGGACAGCAGTGTTGCCTCGTGTGTGCTAGGAGGTGCTGCTGTGTGCCAGCTGCTGCTCCACCTCGTGTTTTCTGGGGCTGAGCGGTTGGATGACAGGTCAGGTGGGACTGGGACATGTGGGCTGAAGCCCTGCCATGGCTAACTCAGAAGGAAATGGAGTATTCTGTATACTTAGAGAACAGAGAAAGCGGGTTACACTATCTTCTAGTCAGAAACTCTTAATTAAAGCAATGTTCAGTCCCCAGAGATCAGCTGGAAGACGGCAATCAATAATTATGAGCAAAGAGGGCTGCCACAACCCAGCAGCCCCTTTCTCCACACTAACTGCTCGAGCAGTCCTCAAGACTCCTTGGGCATGGCAGCCTTCTCTGTCTGGGCCAGGGAGGTGGAGGGGAAACTGAGGCACCAAGGCAGAGGGGAGGTCCTGAGGTGTTTCAAGGCATTCCCATAAGGCAGTTGTCCAGCACCACATGGGGCTGACCACTGTCTTGGGCTTTGGGGTCCAAAATGTTCAACTTGGTTTGTTGGAGATTCGCTCTTTCCAGTGTCGTAGGAGAACATGAAAGCAAACAATTGCCTTCGGGTCAACTTGCTGGCACACAACCTACCGTCTATAAAGCACATCACGAGGATTTGGCCTCCCCACCTAGAGTGGCACTGTCTCTGTCAGGCCTTGGGGGCTCGTTTACAGTCAGTGACAAGGCATCGAGGAGGCGGAGGTGTCTACTGGGAGAGACCAGAGGGGTGGGGAGGAACTGCTTGCCTCCTGTGGATGATTCTGTTTGGCATCAAGCAATGGTCAGAAGACAGGCAGGAAATCAAGAGAGGTGAGACACACAGCGCAGGCTGAAAGGAGAAGTCAGAGTGTGCCAGGACTGCAAGAACGAAGGGAGGGCATGGTGAAGGGTGGGACACCCACCTGCTGGGGGACCACCTAGGGGACCAGGCAAGGGAGACCGCCAGGCAAAGGGGACCTGCCTGGATGGGATGGTGGGAGAGGGCACACTCCCCAGCCTCTGACCTCCTGGGCACACAGGGCACATGGAGGCTGGCACAGAGGCAGGGGGATGTGCAAGATGACCTGGATGCCCAAGCTGCTTTCCTCTGGGGGCCTCTGAAGGAAACCGGAATGGACAGGCAGAAGTGGGTCGAGGTTTGATTTTCCTGAAGAAGCCCTGGGGTGGAGACAGGATGCATTGACTCTTTACTTATTTATGAGGCTATTGATTATAATGCAGTGTTTGCACAAGATCCTGAGATAGCTGGAGTTGGGAGAAGAAGGAAATTAACTTCCTTTGCCTTGGAGATGTGAGGAGCACAGATAGACCACCTGCCTCTCTCCCTCCCTCCAGACTCTCTCCTTTCCCTGCTCCTTCTGTAGTCCTTCCTTCTGCCACCCTGGATGTGGGGACGACAGATAGCTCCTCCTCTAGTTTCCACCATTTTGAGCCCTGTCTATTACGGGTTTCTTCCACTATTCAGGCACATTCCAACACTCCAAACCCTGACGGCCCAGGCAGTGCTTAATCTGAGTTCAGACATCAGAATTCTGGGCTTTAAAAGGCCTAAGAGATCCTCCCGGAAAACCCTTTTGTTTGACTGAGAAGGAACAGATCCAAGGGAAAGCGATTAGCCCAGAGTCTCACAAAATGAGAGGCATGAACTGGACAAGAACAGGGCCTTCCAGGTTCCTGGGGATCCTCTCCCATCAGGCTCCTCCTAACAGAGGAAATTCCCAGATCCTTGATGCCTGCTCTTCCTTCCTCCTCGGCTCGGGGTTGGAAGCCCTGGAGCCACGATTCTCTGGGACCCTTGCTCTCAGGCTCTCTCTTCTGTTTTGTGTTTGATGAAGTCTTTGCTCTCAGTCTGCCCCACTTCCAAATAGGACGGATGAGATTCTGCCTAATCTCAGAGGGAGAGAGAGAGCAGTGCTAATGACCCTTAGCCTCATCACCCTCACCTGGCCTCGCCATCCACACCCATCTCCCTCCCCACCGGCCATCTTTGCTGAGGCCTCTCAGCCTTCGTGCTCCACCTCTAGCCTTCTGGTAGGCAAAGACACCGTGTCCACTCGTCCTTGTGAAAGGAAGTGGCTCTCCTCTTTTGGCCTCGATCCCAGGGCTAAGTCTGCCGGAAGAGGCAGAACAAGACCTCTTCAGATGGGCAGAATCTAGAACACAGGCCAGCACTACAACAAATCCCAAGAGTTGGCTCCCCAGTTTTGGATACCCTGAAATCTGGCCTCAGTGAATGCAGCTGTAAGGATGAGGGCTGTTACTTGGGCCTAGGTGGGCACTCTGCCCTGTCAATGTTGTCTGTGTCATCACAGCCCTCCTTAAGCTCACTTTGGCATTCAGTGCTCCAGGGTTTGGTTTGGTTTTTGCGGTGCTGGAGATGGAACCCAGGGCCTCATGCGTGTTAGGCAAGTTCTCTACTGCTGAGCTACACTCCAGCCCGTGTGTCCCAGATTTAATCCTAATCCGACTTCCCGGCCTTATCTCCCCTTCCTTCCCTTCTCACAGGCTATACAGCAGCCAAAGGAATTTCATACAAACCCTGCATTTTCTGCCTTTGCCCCATTAATACCTTTCTGCTCCACACAGGTAGACAATTCATGTTACTCGCCATCTTCCCTTAGAGCGGCTGACATTTCTTGAGTACCCAGTATGTGCCAAACACTGCACTTTAATGTCCCAATAACCTGAAAGTTCTCCCCAATTTTCCTTAGGATAACACAGCTATTAATTGGCAAAGTCAGGACTTGAATCCAGGTCTATAGGCTCCAGGTTCTACACTTGCAGCCTCTATACCACGGGACCTCTCATGAAATAGCTGCCTTTGCCAACATTACCATTCTCTTACCTAGGATTTGACCTGCACTTTTCTCTTTCTGTCTTTTCTGTTTTTTGAGATTGGGTCTCACTACACAGTTCAGGCTGGCCTTGAACTCTCAGCAATCCTCCTGCCTCAGCCTCTCAAGCACTGGGATCACAGACACGTACCACCACACCTGGTCATCCGCACTTTTCTTATCACATCACTTTTTAATTTTTATTATAACTACTTAAATCATATTCCTTAATTTCCTTACTATACTGTGAGGTTTTCAAAAATAGGGATGGGGTCATATTTAGTACGTTCCCAACACCAGGCTTGGGCTAGCACAGGCAGGGTCCATTAAATGTGTTTTGAATGAAGGAATGAGCACAAAGGTCTAAATCATGGCCAGGTTTAAAGCTGCCTGCGGTGGAATTGGGGGTTGGAACTGGCTTTTCTTAAGGAGCCCAGCCTCTCGTTTCCTTTTTCAAAGGCGCCCTAGGAAAGGAAGGGAACGGAAGCAGTTCACAGATGAGAGAGCAGGAACGCAAAGCCTGCATGCGTGTGATTATAGCCTCTTCTGCTGATTGCTGCTGTAGCAGGCTGGGAACATGTTTGCGATCTCTAGGCTGGAAACTGCAGGGACTACTGATTGCTTTGTGTAATCTGACGTGGCTGTGAGAGAGAGAGAGAAGAGGTTAATAAAACTCCTGAGTAGCGCAGGCCCCAGAGCAAGGGCCTCCAGTGTGCATCCAACGCAAGACCCAATTTGGAGCTAAGAGTGTACATCAGCGGCAGAGCATCTGCTCAGACGCGTGAGGCCCTGGCACTGATCCCCAGACAAACAAACACGACCCACTTTTGGTAAGACAGAATGGGAATCTGGCCATCTTGTCTGCATCGGACCCTTTCGCGGTCAAGAACGCCCCCTCAGACACACCATGGAGCAGCCCACATCAAGGTGGGTCTCTGGCTGGGCTAAAGGCAGCATCGATCCACTGGGATCCCTTCCAAGTAGAGGAAGGGTAACAAGTTCCAAGGCGCGAGGTACTGGACAGACCTGAAGTGCGGACATCACCTGTAAAGGGGCGTGTGTGTGTGTTCATCCTTGCTAGTGTGTGTCAGAGCAGCAAGGGGAACCAAAGTAGGACTGTGCTGCTTTCAGGGTGAGCCCACATTCTCCAAGGTTATGTTCGTGACTCACCTTTTCTGGTCCGCACTTTGAGCAAACTGATCAGGCTCCAGGCCCGGGCCTTGGAGGACGATTTCTGGTTCTGCCTTGATGTAAGCTCATCTTTGTTGCGAGAAGGTGGGCTCCTGCTCACCACGCCCAGCCTCCTTCTCAAACTTTATATTCATCTCCTACCAATTAAAACAACGGCCTGGAAGCATTTGCCTTTACAGGGTACTTTTACTCGAATACTCATATTTCAAAGCCTATGTACATCCATTATCTCCTTCTATTTTTACAACGGCTCCTTCAGGGGCCAGAAAACAACAGTTCTTTTTATTATAGATGAGGAGCCAAGGCCAAAGAGACTATGTGACTTGTTTTGGGTCACGCAGCAAGTTAGCAATGGAGCCTCTGGGGCCACACTCTCTGTGGTGGACCTAGTATGGTCAATGTGAGCCAGAACGCCCAGCTGGACTGAGTTGGTGTGATGCTGGGCGTACGAGATCCACCTGAGGGTTGTTGCTGATGCAACATAAGGCAGAGTGGGAGCCGAAGCTAGTTGGCGGGCTGTTTCCCAGGAGAAGCTCTGCTGCGGCTGGTTCTTCCGAAAGGAACTCGACTGTCCTTGTCGAAGAAGGAGCTCGGGGCCTTGCTGTGGTCGAGGATGGCTGCTGTTACTTCGGAGGATCTCTGGTTGTCATCTCTGCTGCGAGCATCGTATCCTGGTTCCAGGGAAGATCCTTTCAGCCATCATGTGCAGACACGGACGTACATGGGACAGTGCTGTGGGCTCCCAGCCCTCAGTTGGATCTTTTGGGTCTGCAGGGCCTAGATGGACATTCGGCACTTTCTGCATTTGGCTTCTGGGTGAATATTGTGATCTATAAATGTCCTCCATTAAATCTGCTCTCTTAAAACCATTGGTTCTCTGAAAATCTAACTAACACACACTCCATTCTCACCCTTCTTCAATTTTGGGTCCCAACTGCCATATCTTCAAAGGAAATCTCCATGGCAAGGCTCACACTTCACTAGTAACAAGCACATTCATTCTCCTGGTGCCAGCCAAACAGGAACTCAAAGCCAGTACAGTACCCTCCTTACCCTCTCCTGCTCTCTCCTACCATCTCCGACCTAGGAAGCTCATCTCCAGAAAGAATCTTCAGCTTCTTCTAAACATGTTGGGGTGAGTGGCAGGATGCCTTCCTGGGTGAAGAGCAGTACTGTTTGGCCTTCTTGGAATGGAAGAAGGACCAGGGGTGGCCTGGGTCCCCATCTGTGGCCTGTAGGCCTGGAGCAGAGCTGAAGACAGGGCGTTGTGTGACATGTTTCCCTTTGCCTTACTCCTGAGACCGGGACTCTAATAGTTAGTGGGTGGCCACCTAGTTGAGACTCAGAAGTCAGCTAGTCTCCTAAGGCCCTCTCTTCCAAGAGAAACTTCAGTTGGTTCTATATATTGTTCATTGATTCAGTTATTCAAACCTGTTGATATTGATGGCTAACTATGAGGCAGCCTTTGTCAGAGGTGCTGGGAATTCCACAGTGGATAGGACAGGCAAGATTCTGGTCAGTCTGTTTGGGGGGCGAGCTGGGGAGGGGGCAAGCTAGAGAAGTAATGGAAGCTTAGAAAAGCAGGGTATCTGGGAAGGCCTCCCAGGGAAGAGAGGAGAGGCTGGAAAGATGAGCAAAGCATTACACAGACCAAAAGGGGTAAGAGTGTTCCCAGCACACAGAACAGCAGGTGGAAAGGCTCAGCGACATGCATACACTGAAGGACCTGGAGGAAGCACAGAGAGCTGGCACATAGCCTACAAGGGGCAGAAGGAGGGAGGAGGTGCTGAGAGATGAGGCTAGACTGGGTCACAAAGGACTCAACAACCATGTTGAGCAGAAGGAACTTTAATCTACAGACACAATAAGCCACTGAGAGGCTTTAAAATGTGCAACACATTCACGTTTGTGTTTTAGAAAAATATTCTCTGGTTTTTTATGGAGTGGCACTGTTCAATAGAAATATGAGAGCCAAAAATGGGAGCCACAGATGTAATCTAAAATTTTCTATGTAGCCACATAAAAAATGTTAAAAAGGGGGGAGGCTGTGATGCATTCTGCCATGTTACTGTGTGCCAGGGGGCCCCACTAGACACCAGCAGATGCCAGGGCCAAGCTCCCAGACTTCCCATCCTCCAGAACCATGAACCAAGTAAAGTTCTATTTTTTTTTTTTTTTTTTTTTTGGTGCTGGGGATCAAACTCAGGCCCTTGTGCTTACAAGGGAAGCACTTTAACCACTGAGCTAAATCCCCAGCCCTCTTTACAAATGTTTTTAAACTGTAAAAGGAAACAAGTGAAATTAATTTGAAATAATACCTTATTTAATCTTTTAACATATATAATCAACATAGAAATCATCAAAATCTGATGTGTATCTCATACTTACAGCACATTTCCAGTTTAACCAGCCATCTTCAGAATGCTGAACATCTGTGTGTGGCTAGGGGCGACTGTGTTGGACGATAAAGACGTAGAAAATGCATTTGAGGGGCAAGAATGAAGGTTGGGGGACCAGAGGTAAAGCCGGTGTAGTTGATTTGGAGGATGACAGTGGTTTGAGGATAGAGACAAAGGACAAATTTTCATGGATATGGATCCCGGGCTTCTGAGAATCGCTCAGGCCGTCATGAGATGAAGAGTCAGGAGAGAAGGGTCTTGACTGAGTGGACGTGTTGCCTTTGAAGTGTGCATGGGGCCTCTGGGGAAGAACTATCTGATATTTGTCCTCCTCTCCACTTGTTTGAATGGACACATGGTGCTCAGAGTAAAGACCATAGCAGTCAGTCTCCCTTGTAGCCACATGTGGCTCTCTAAATTCTGGCCAACGGGATACAGGGACACATGGTGTGACTTCTGGGAAGCGTCTTTGAAGACAAGGTGGGCTCTCACTGCCTCCTCCTTCCTGCTGGAGTCTGAGCAGTTGTCCTGGATCATGAGGTGCAACCTGAGGGTTGAGAGTGGCAGAATAAGGCTGAGGCAGGAGGATCATGAGTTCAAGCCCAGCCTGGGCAACTTAGCAATTTAGCAAGACTCTGTCTCAAAAAATAAAAAAATTAAAAAAGACTGCGGATGTAGCTCTACGTGAAGGCTCCAAATTCAATCCTTAGTACTTAAAAAAATGCGGCAGAATAATAGAAAAACCCCGATCCCAATTCCCTGAAACTATATATAGAGTCATCAAACCTAATGCCTGGAATTAAGACCTCTGGATTTTTTATTTTTTATTTTTGGAAGTACTGGGGACTGAACCCAGGGCTTTTGCTCTGAACTACATCCCTAGCTCTTTTTTGTTTTGAGACAGGGTGTCCCTAAATTGCCCAGGTAGAATTTGAACTTTATGATCCTCCTGCCTCAGCCTTGCAGAGTGCTGGGATTACAAGCCCGTGCCACCACACCCAGCTGGACTCTTTTTATCTAAAACAGAAATAATGCAAAGCCCTGAGTTTGATCTCCAGGAGCCCCCTGCCAAAACAGAAATAAACCTTGACCCTATTTGAGCCACTGTACATGGGATTTTCCTTTACTTATAGCTAGACTTATTTCCAACGGATATAGGTATGTCCAGTGGGAAGTTAGATCTTATTGGTCTAAAACGGAGAGAGATCTAAGCAGGCTATCTATTGATTTGGAAATTGTGCATCCACAAATGGTTGCTGAAGCCCTGGCAACATCTGACAGCACCAAAGATGAACAGAAAAGGATCTAGAACAGAACCCTAAGGAGCACCATCATTCAAAGGGTGGGCAGATGAAGAGGAGACTGGAGGTATTAGGCAGAGAGGTAGGAAGGAAGCCAGGGGAGTGCTGTCCTACAGAAGCCAAAAGAAGAGAGTCCTAAGCCCGGAGTGATCAAAGCTGGAGAAGGCAGCCACTCCTGCTGGAGTGGAAGGCACCATGGAGTCTGAAAACCTAACTGAGGGTTCTGTTGATGTTCCAAATTCTACTGGCAGTTGGCTTTTTGTAACTGTGACAAAATATCTGGGATAATTAACTCTTAGGGAGAAAAGGTTTGCTTTAGCTCATGGTTTCAGAGGCTTCAGTCCACGGTCACTTGGCCTTGTTGCTTTGGGCTTGTGGCACAACAGTACATTATGGCATGAGTAAGTGGTCGAGGAGGCCTGTTCATCTCATGGTGACTGGAAATAGAGAGAGAGAGAAAGGAAGAAGGAGGAAAAAGAGAAGGAGGAGGAACAGGAGGAAGAAGAGGAAGAGGGAAAAAAGAAAAAGAAGGAAGGAGGAAGAAGAAAGAAGAGGAAAGAGGAGGAAGAAGAGGGAGAGGGAGAGACAGGGGTCAGGTCCCAATATCGCCTTCAAGGGTGCACTCACAATGGCTGAATCTCCTTCTCCTGGGCCCCTCTTATTTATTTATTTATTTATTTATTTATTTATTGCCCCTCTCCTAAAGTTTCCACCATTCCCAGTAGCAGCATGGACTATGGGCCATTCTACAACACACGGGCCTCTTGGGGGCATTCAGGATCCAAACGATAACACCTAGCAAGGTGCATCCTGTCACCCCATCTGCTCAGAGGCCTTCCGTGTATTCTCAGCTTCTCTAGGATAAGGTTGTAGCTCCTTGGTCCATCCTTGGGGCTCTCTAGAGTCAGGCCCTGGCTTTTCCGCATAACCTGCTCTTTTCCCCAGCACACAGTGTCCCTGCCAGACCTGGCCCCCTACAGTTCCCTGCTTAGACTCATGTGCTTCTTTCTACTTGAAAAGTCTTCCCTTCTTCCCCCTCAAATCCTACTCTCTTCTGTTCCCTAACCTTCCAGGCAGACTGATTCTGTTCCCTCCCCCACCCCCACCATGCTCCCAAAGCATTTTGCTCATTTTGGGTCACATTTGGTCTGACCTCCGTTAAAGTTGTGTACTTGTGTGACTCCCTAACTACCCTCTGAGCTTGTGGAAGTCCAAGGCTGCCTCCAGCTATTCATCCCTGTCTCCCTTGCTACTTCCACAGAGCTTGATAAAGATGTTTAAAGAATATTTATGCATATAATGGAATTTTTGTTCCCCACAGATACCAAATAATAGGGTGATCTATAGTTTCTTTGTCATGTCACTGCAGGGATAGAGGTGATGGGGTAGACACTAAAATAGAGAACCCTGGTTTACAGGAAGACAGAGAAGGTGCTGAGTTTGAATCCAGATGCTAAAAGAATTAGTCCCAGTCTGAGTGTCTCCTAACCCAATCAACTTGTATCATCTGAGAATTCAAGAAATACTTTATTGATAGAAAAGCAATAGGAAAACGGTCTATGAAACTAAAAGTTGGTTTTTTTGTTTGTTTGTTTGTTTTTTGAGACAGGTTCTTGCGAGTGCAGGCTGCTCGGACACGCAGAAATCCTCCTGCCTCAGACTCCTGGGTCTGCCTCAGACATATAAAGGATTATAAGAAAAGACTATGTATAACCATAGGAAGACAAATTAGATAATCTAGATAAAGTGGACAAATCCTTAGACACAGACTACTAAAACTACTTCAAGAAATGGGTAATCTGAATAGACCGATAACAAGTGAAGAAATTACATTAGTAGTTTGTGCCTCCACTGGTGAATTTTACTACATGTTTAAAGAATTGGAACAAATCCTTCATATTTCAAAAAAAAGAAACACCTTCCAACTCATTTTATGAGTCCAGAATTCCCCAGATACAGCACAAGAAAACTACAAATTAGCATTATGAACATAGATGTAAAAATTCTCAGGGGCTGGGGATTTAGCTCAGTGATTAGAGCGCTTGCCTTGCAAGCACAAGGGCCTGAGTTCGATCCCCGGCACCACACACACAAAAAAAAATCTCAACAAAATACTAGCAAAACAAACATAGCAGCATATAAAAAGGTTTGTACACCATATTAACAGAATAAGGGCAAAAATCAATTACAGTTTCCATAGATGCAGCCCAAAATCCATCACCCTTTCATGATAAAAAAAAAATGCAACCAAATAGGAATAGAGGGATCATGAATTCAAGGCCAGCCTAGGATCCACATAAAGTGTGAGGCCAGCCTGGATGACAAAGACTCTGTCTCTAAATATATATGTATCGATGTCATTAGATAGGAAAGAAATGTAAATGGAAAACCTCAATGCCAGCACTCTTGTAGGCTGAGGCAGGAGTATTGCAAATTTGAGCTCAGCTTTTGCAATTTAGCAAGACCCTGTCTCTAAAAATAAAATGAGCCAGGTGAGGTGGTGCATGTCTGAAATCTCAGCACCTGGGAGACTGAGGCAAGAGGATCACTATAGGTTTAAGGCCAGCGTGGGGTACATAGTGAGTTCAAAACCAGCCCAAACTACATAGCAAAACTCTGTCTCAATTTAAAAAAAAGGGGGGAGGATTCTGGGGACATGGCACAGTGTAGTTCAATCAGCAGCACCAAAATAAACAACAACAACAAAACATGAAATACCATTTCACAACCACTAGAATAGCTATAGTTGGGGATCTAGCTCAAGTGGTAGAGAGCTTGCCTAGAATAGCTATAATCAAAAAGATCGTAAGTGTTGATGAGGATATGGAGAAATTGGAACCTTCATCACTGTGTGTAGCATGTAATGCTTCTGGCCATTAGTATAGAACTGAACACAAACCCAGCAATTCCACACCTAGGTATATAACTAAGAAACACGAAAGCGTATATCCTCACAATATTTTTTCTGGTACCAGGGATTGAACCTAGGAGCTCTTACCACTGAGTTACATCCTCAGCCCCCTTTTAAGCTTTTATTTCGAGAGAGGGTCTCATTAAGTCACTAAGTTGCCAGTTGAGGTTGAACTTGTGATCCTCCTGCCTCAACCTCCCAGAGTGTGGAGATTATAGGTATGTACCACCATGCCTGACTTCACAGAATCTTATGCATGAATGTTCCTAGCCACATTACCCATAATAGCTAAAAAGTGGAAGTTACCCAAATGTCCAGCAACTGATACAGACCAAAATGTGGTATACCCGTAAAATAGAACGTTAGTTGGCCATAGAATAGTAAAATACTGAAGTATGCTATAACATGGGTAAATCTTGAAAACATTTTACTAGCGAAATGAGTTAGTCATGAAAGACCACATATTGTATGATTCTATTCACATGAAACATCCAGAACAGGCAAATCTATAGAGACAGAAAGATTAGTGGGGATTGGTTGGAAATGAGAACGTGACTACAATGACTATGGGGATTCCTCTTTGAGGTCATCAAATTGTTGCACAGCTCTATGAATATATGAAAAACCATTGAACTGTGTGCTTTAAAATGGTGAGTTTGGGACCGGAAATGAGGCTCAGTGGTAGAGTACTTGGCCAGAATGTGCAAGGCCTTGAGTTCAACCCCTAGCACCACCAAAAGAGGTGAATTTTTATGAGGTATTAGTTATAGCTCAAGAAAGCTGTTCTATATATATATATATATGATACATATATATTCAATCGAACTACCTTATTATATTGAAATGCAACGTGAACTTCCATTTTCCTAATGAAAAGACGAAAAAAGTTTTTTGCCAACTCGAATAAAGTGCAACATGCTTGACAAGGCAGTTTTTTGGTTCTTGTTTTTCGAGATTGTCCTCGAAAATGAAGGCTAAATTGTGCAGATTTCACTTGTAAGGGCTCCTCCCACCATCCCCACCTCACTCAAAGAAACTGAGGGCAGAAGCACATTATGACAGTGGGGACAAGGATGTCCCTTGTTTGATTTTTGCCTTCCTTTCTGGAGGCTCTCAAAAGAGTAGACATCTGTGGTTTCTGCCTGCGTAGATCCCGTTCTCTTACTTCTAACCATGTGTGGAGTTTTTAACTGTCAGCTATTCCTCCCTCAATCTTGGAAGGTCAGTCAGGCTGCCTTTGCCGTCCACGGATGGACATGTGACCCAATTTGTCCAATCAGATGCCCTTCATTGAGAATCTGAGTTCTGAGGAGATTCAAGGAAATGCAGCTCACTTGCCTTACTGGGATGCCTGGATGAAACTGTTCTGTGGGTGTTGCTACCTGGAGTTGGAAGCACTATTCTGGGTCTGGCGACTTCTTTTCCTCTTTCCTTTCTTTCATTCCCTTTAGGTGTTTCTTGCACCTGAGAACTCTAAATTGGTCTTTTCAGATGGTCCAGGGTCAAGAAATTCCATATCATTGTCTTGATTCTCTCAGTGGGAGGGATTCTGAGGGGTGTCCAAGCAATGAAGGAGGGCTTTTAAGTTTCAAGGGGCTGTGACCTGAATAACTCTCTTTCCACTGGAACATCTTCTGGCTGGTTCCTTCTTGTTGACCATTCGATTTAACAGTTTTTGTGGGGCGGTGGTGCTGGGGCTCGAACTCAGGGCCTTGTATTTTCTAGGCAAGCGCTCTATCCTGAGCTAAATCCCCAACCTGTGCTTTAACGTTTTAACTGAAGCTCTCAACGATTCACTGACGGTGGAGGGGGTCAAGGCAAGTTGTTTCTTGGGAGTTGGGGTACAAGAGTGAACAAAATCATATCACAACTCTCAGCAAATACATTTGGTGTGGATTGCGACAGAGTGGACCAGAGACTGGGATCAGAAAAAAGGCATTTAAACTTCCTGAGAGGTGGAGAATCCCAGCCTGAGAAATTTCTCTGACCCTCAAGGAAAATACCCTTTGAGAAATCAGATAATCACATTGACATTATAGACCATCCAGTCCTACATTTTCTCCATGAAGAAACCCGGATTTGAAGGTGAAAACTGGATTTAAGACTGGCAGCCAAACTGGACTTAAGACTCCTTCCTTCCCTGATTCCCAGTCCAGTACTTATTTCCCTAGTTTGCAGTCACCTGGCTGACCTTGGATGGCTCCTCCAGGTTTTAGGGAGCCTGGGGAGGAGTAATGACATTTGGTGCTAGATAAATAGTTGCCTAGGGAAATATGTTTTGGAAAGCCACCCCAGAAGTTGGGAAAGAATTGGGGCAGATTCCAACAATTCTATTCATGTTGCTTGTTGCTTACTTCCTCAGCAGGGGGATGGCACCAGGGTTTGTGCTGTAATGGGAGTGTCCCGTGTTTACCATCCTTCTCCAATTTCCTGGAGCCATGGGACCAGGTTAACTAAAGGGCATGGCAAAATGCCTTCTGTCCCCTCCATAATCTAGTTCCTCTGCCCCAGTCAGCTGGAGTTGTTTGTCTTTACTTATAAGGATTTCAGTCAAATACCCCATGGAGAGTGTGAGAAAGAAGTCAATTCAGAAATCGGGGCTGGACTTTCTCCATGGCTGACGGTGATTTATCTCAGCTGGCACTTTGTTCTGGGCAAGGAGGACCCAGTATAAATAGCATACGTTTCTGGATCTGGGGAGACAGACAGAAGAGTACACCATGTACACCTGTACACCATGCTTTGGGTTGAGGGAGAGACGGAGCGACCCTCAAGCTGTCCTTTTCAGTCACTGATGGGCATGACCAGTTTAACCAATACTTAAAACTCCATGTTGTAGGGACCGGGTTGGGTTCTGCAGCCCACACATAAATAAGTGTGATCCCTGACTACAAGGAACTACATGCAAACTTAATACTGACAAGTTTAATGGAAAGTAGTCAGTGATGAGCCCTAGATGTTACAGAGCACAGAAGAGGGATATGCATTTCCCCCTGGGGTTCAGGGAGGGCTTCATAGATGATAACCAAACAAAGCAGTAAGCCCCAAAGAAAACTACGAACCACAGGAAGTTGTCCAGGAGGTCTGCATTTTCGACAGAGTGCTGCAGTGTAGATTGGCAGTAGAGAAGTAAAGAATGAAGGCAGGGAACCAACTGGGAGAGGTGATGAGCGTATGATGCAGGGCATCCATAATGAGAATGAAAGATGTGGATTGCAAAAACAGCCAGGAGCTAAGTGATGAGGGATACATGGTGGGGTCTCCAGGGTTTCTGGCTTGTTCATGCGTGGATCATGGCGCCGTGAAGGAAGATAAGAAACAGAAATGGGAACAAGTCTGGAAGAATGATGTAGATGATGGCTAACATGTATTAATCATTTCTAAGGATCAGGCACTGTGCCAAGAGTTTTCATGCATTTTCTCTTAACTCTGTGAGGTAGATATTATTCTTAATTTCTAGATGAGGAAAATGAAACTTTGAGATATCAAATAGCTTGGCCAGATCGGCATAGCTGTTAAGTGATGGAAACAGGTTAGAATCAAATCATGGACCATACATGGACCCAAGGTCACACCTCTATGACCCACACAGACACACCCAGGAGGGGGCTTTACTAATCCCTGGGGCAGCTCCCAAGCTGATCAAGGTGACGCTCTGCCTTAACCAGCACAATTAGTACAGCATAAGTTTCCTAAACCACATCCTGTGGAACAGTAGTTCTGCAGATATTAATACATGGATTTTTATAGGGCCTTTTTAAAAAGGGCTTCGGAATCAGATAAGTTTAGGAAATGCTGGTATGCTTCAGACAGGCAAACTCCTGCTTTACATTTTTCCTCATTGTTAGAGGCACATAATGGAATGACTAGGATGGAAGGTGCTAGAAACGCACAGCCTGGGTTTGAATCCTGCCACCGACAAGCTGGGTAATCCTGGGCAAGTTATGGAACTTCTCTAAGCTGACATTTGCTCAGCTGCAGGGGGGATAGTAATATGTTCACTTCAAAAGCCAGTTCCCAGGGCTAAACAGAATTCACTGCATTTGAAGTGCTGAGAATAGAGCCTGGTGCAAAGTGAGGGATCCAGAAAAGTGACTTATTATTACCAATAAACCACACTATTATTAACAAGTGTCCCTCAGATCCTATAGAGTTTAGTCCTTGTCACACACATATACACACATGCTGAACTACATTTCTGAAAACCCGAAAGTCTTGGCTCTGAGTGCTGTCATCTGACGTTCTTAGCACTCCTACCGCCACCTCACTACAACCCATACCAGGAATGATTGAAATCTTTTCTTACTGTACTCCCGGAAGGGGAGCAGGGAGAAGGAGGACTTATGCCCGGGCAGCACAGCCTCTGAAGGGCCACTGCTGACTCATGATCACCTTTGTGCACACCCGAAAAGGGTCACAAAGGTGGACACTGGCCTGTACCAGGATATATAGCTTAGCAAGCGGAATGCAGGCTATATTTTAGTCCTCACTTCTTTCCTAGTTAGATGCCCTTGTGCAGTGAACAACCTGCACAACCATACACAACAGTTCTGATCTTTAGGATTAGGAAGGAGCTGCCAATTAACAAATGATGGAGAAAAAGAATATTTGCTGTCTTTCTCCAAGCAGTCCATAATATTAGCTCTGTAAAAGCCCTAAGTGATAAACCCATCCTTGTTTCTCTCCTCTTTCCCCACATGCTCCCTCCAACTCATTAACACAGAACTGACATCAGAATATCCTTTCTGTGAGGGGGACAGATATCCTAGATCTTGCCTTTGTCTCTAGAATCCCTGATTGAGGAGAGGAAAAGTTGTGGAAAGCAGAGCCCAGAGGGGATGATTTTCTAGGTTTCCCTTGGGATACTAATTTATGATTCTCCCAACCAGAGCAGGTCAAGGCCAGAACCCAAGTCT